>BRZM01000014.1:3528957-3667543 GCA_033238685.1 Lates japonicus
TGGGTGACAGACACACCAAGGGACAAGGAGAAAGTGATGCTGTCAAGTAAAGGGTTGAAAGATTATTCTGGTTTATTGCTTAGTCTCTTATTTTCATGCTTTTGGCCATGTGAGGATGCAGCAACATTGCTAAAAGTAAGTCTAATACAACTGGTAAAACAGGTTTTACACAAGCGTCAAGGATGGCTAAACATATTTTGAAGACAAAACAAAGGCAAATATTAAAATTATTACCTAAACTGTATATTGGAAACATCCATAAGTTATTAGGCAGTTGTCACTTTAAGTTCTTATCCCTGATTAAATGGGTTTAGATCCTCTAAGCTGCAGACCAGTAACAAGCCACCAGATATTTGCTACTGTATCTTCAGACTGTCACTTTTTCACCTAAACATGGGAAACTTTGGATATTAATCTGTAATTATCTATTTGAATAACAGTTTGAGACATGGTGATGTCTGTCTGTGCTGCATGTTCCTGTCAGACTTTCAACAGCAAGACACCTATTGTAAATACATCAACAGTAATAGGTCAGTCTTCCTCCACTAAACTATTCAATCTCTGTATGCTGCATTGTCATTACTGTGGGAGTTAACGTGAGTAGAAAAAATAAAAACTAATGCCACTTGAGACTTTTTCCAGAGGAGGTATAGCGGAGATAAAAGGCCTAACATATGTGCAATACCGTGCTTGGCATTCTTAAGCTGTTTTCACAGATAAACTCTGGAGAATGTCTGGAGTAACAGGTCCGGACATTTGCCAGTGTTGCCCTTTCACACATGCAGCACACAATCAGAGAATGTCCTGCAGGTAGAGTGTGCAGGAAACCAGTGCTGTGGGACAACACACCTACCTGTTCGCTGTGAATTATCTGCTCTATTCCCGCATTGGCTCACTCGGACACTACACAGTTAAGTCCAACTGAGGTGGACATTTGCATTCACACATACAGCTCATCTGGGTAATGCCTAGGAGAGTTCAGGTTTGCAGTGCAAAGCGGTTTTAGAATCTGATCTTTAGTTGTTATACCACCATCCAAAACACCAAAAACCCAGCAGCAGTAGTGTAGCAATGTTGATGTTTACAGCAATTATATTATAACAGACAAAATGGCCAAACCCACAAAAATAAATAGTAAACCATCTTAATTCTTTAAGAAAGTGTCTTTTTTAAGCACAAATTGTTCGGCTCTGGACCTGTGTACTCTGCAGTAACAGTAAAAAAAAAAAAAAACCCCAGTGATTACTGCAGACAAAAGTTAGGGTCAGTGGTCATATCCTAACAATACGTACAACTAAATGCTTCCTAGCCTCCAGCATAATGATGCATTATTGAGACATACTAGGGAAGTAAACACACAAATTGTTCATTTATGGTCATTATCTGTTTATTCCACATTGTAGGGTCATGACAGTTCAGTCTCAAACTGAGGCAAAAGTACAGATTTAACAGTGAAGGAACCAGCAATGAATATTTCTCTAGCTGCAGAGAATAAAATCTGAGAAGAGAGTTGTTTTTGTTTTTTTCACCAGGCATTTGCTACTGCATCTCCTTGTGCTGCTGCTGATGTTGCCACTGATGCCTCTGCTCCTTAACTGAATTTAGGATGATTAATCATTCATTTCCAGCATCTGTGCACCCTCGCTAAAACAGGCAGTGGGCCCAACAGTGGTACAAGCTGATAGAGCTCTCAAAGCCTCTCATTTATGTTGTTTGTCCTGTAGCATCTGAACAGGAAACAGTGCTGCTCTTGACTGATTACAAGACTGAGGAGGAGAGTGGCGTCAATGATTTATTTATATTTCTCTTCTTCCCCAGCCGTTTGTCTGCACACACTTGGGCCCCTGACATGTTTTATCCTTGTCTTGTCAGTCAGGCTGTGGCCTCTGGGCTGCTGGATACCAGAGAGCAGAAGGACAGTAGCTCAGAGGCAGTGTACATCCTGCTTTAAGTCATGGACAAGGTCATGCCATGTCCTTGAAAGGTGACACTGAATGCTGATTATGAAAAGAAAGTCTGTAACTTGAAGATTCCCTTGTTATGATGAATAATACAGAGTGATTTAGCTCAGTAGATTACACAAAACCTGCACACTATTGAGCGGTGTGTCAGTTTTCATTACAACAGAGTGAAAATATGTAGAAAATAACATTCATAGTAGAGTCTGACCATGAGATACAAATGTGCCAGTCAAAACCACTAGGCCATCAAGATGGCTCGACAGTTTTGTTTTAAATTATAAAATGTCCCACTCACTATGTGTCATGGTCACAACACTTTAACTTCTGAAACATAAACATACTGTCAGGTTTTTAAAACACTCAAATATTAATATGATTAATGGTCTCAAAAATCATGTGTCTTGCGGGGCTGCAATGTAGCTACAGGTAGCTGTTCCATGATCCATACCAGACTAGGTCAAAACCCTAGCATATGGTTAGACTGTGTATGGTCAATGTGTGAAATTTAGGAAAGGCAAGTAGCTAAAGCAAGCTTGAAAAGTCACTATGTCGTTAGATGATGTAATATGTAAAATAGCACATTAATTACATCATTGTGTCTGTATTTGCATCCTGCCTAGTCAACCAGTTTCAGCCCTTTTTCTGTTTGCTTCTCTCCTACTCTCTCTGCTCACATAAACAGCATTTTAACACAGCCAAATTCCTAATGAAGCTGTTCTCATGTACATGTTTACAAGTATTAAATAGTGACTGAAACGTGGCTCATTAAGACTACATATTAACCAACAGTCACTCCCAAGCCATTTCCAAGCTGCTGCTCTGCACCGATAAAATCTGTGATTTTGGCTGTATTTACCTGTAAAATGATCTGAGAAAAATAGAAGCTCATTCACATCTATGTCAGGTAGCTCTCTCCAAACACAAATACATAGGTGTGCTTTAGGGAAAGCCTGACCTTGTACTCATGGGACAATACTGGCAATAGAGTAGCTAAGGTTTGTCGCAAGATGCTTTTTCGAAAAAAAAAAAAAAAAAAGTAGCTAAAGAGTCTGACAAGTTGGTAAATCTAGAGACAAAGGTGTTAAGCTGGAAACACTACCTAATGCTCCAGGGAGAAAACATTATGTTGGCCCCAACCCATAGAACTCATCATTTATTTATACTTGTAGGAGAGAGATGATAAATATATAAGATAAATATACCCTGTGCCTCACAGCTTATAATATTAAATATCCAGTATACTTAGCTGTACTAAATGACAACAGATGCTCTTACTTACGGACGTAAATCAAGAGTATAGTCATCTTAATCTGAAATAAGTCATCTTATATGTTAAAGTGAACAAACCCCCCCCCTCCCCAAAAAAGCTTCAAAATATCCTTTTTTCTGTTGTATCTAAATTTGTGGGAAAGAAAATTCAAACAAGTTGGAGAGAATTTGCTTTTACAGTATACCCACATGACCTTAGTTCTCATCTGTCCTCCTGCTCCTAATGAAGACGTGCCTGAGTAAATGAGGATGAGTTGAGCCTGACTGCTTCCAAATATGAAATGTGAGCCCCTAATGGAAGCCCAGTTGAATTAGTAATAGAGAGCAGAGATGGCTCAGCTGTGTCTGTGGAAAAGGAAATAAAAGCTTTTTGAGGCTGTCTCTCCCTGAATTCCATATTCTCTATCACACAGCACAGACTTCAGTCATATATTTTAATGAATTTCCAGGAAAAACTCTGTCAGTGTGATCTGTTGTTGTTATTTATTTATTGTCGTCAAATATAACCTTGGCTTCGTGACTCAAGTTTTAGTAGGATGTTTGATATTAAATGGTTTTTCTGACTCATTGCTTCCAAAAGCTGCTCAGCATCTGTCACTAACTCAAATGCTTGAGGTAATGAAATATTGATTAACAGTGATGAAAGTATGAAATGAGATTACTGTTTACTTGCTTTATTACATCGTGGTTGGTTTGCCTTAGCTCCCTACAGACCCACAAAGCAAAGCCGTGCAATAGTGACAACAAAAGTCCACTGCTTTTTTTTTGTAAATAGTAAATCTTGCGGACATCACTTTTATATACATTTCCTTTTCAACCCTTTTTCAGTCAGTGAATGTTTAAATTAAACAACTGATTTAGCCTCAGTTTGTAGGCCAAAGATTCAGGATAGTACCAGAACACCTCAATTCTCAAGCATGTTTTCTTGAAATTTGTCAATAAAAATTGCAGGCTTCTTCCATTTTTAACTCACGGTGGTAATTATTGTGTGTTCAGTTCTTGATGTGCACCTGCCACAAAGTGCATCCAGGTCAATAACCATGTCTGCATTTGTCTCTTTCTCCAGATGAAGTCAACAGAGGTGGACCAAGGGCTTTTCACAGACAGCTACTGCAAAGTGTGCAGCGCTCAGCTCATCTCCGAGTCCCAGAGGGTCGCCCATTATGAGGTGAAGATGCCCCCTCACATTACCTTAAATGACTCTGATACTCTACACTCTGGTGGAGTTAATGAAAGGCTTAAGGTCACACTGTTTTGGCTCTTACCCCAGAGACACGTACTGATCTACTGTATACACCTGAACTCCGCTTACATACTTAATGAACACACAACACACCTAAGTTTACCCCATTATTTTTTCATTTAAACACACTACAGAACTAAGCTGGAAATGAAGGAATAATGGCAGTAGAAACTGAAGCTTGGGTGTAATTCCTGCCCCTGCTTTAAGTGGTGTTCATGCATACTTTCTAAAACTATCAAAGGTGCCATTTATAGCATGTTAACCCAGATAGATCATTGCCATATTCATTAATATAACTGCAGTAAATTAGCAAAGTCAAAAAGCTACACTGCATTTTACACTGTGTGGCCCCCTGCTGTCATTTCTCTCACTTTGTGTTGCAAAATGTGGAACTGTGTAAACATGATGCAAACATGGCAGCTATTCCAGCAGTGTGAGAAGCCAAAAGTAATTAAGAAAATCATCGAGATCAGTTGTAATTACACAAGAATAATCAAGTCTAAACACAGGAAGCCTGTTATGGTATATTACATGTGTTTTGTGGCCATTTGCTGTCTTACTGGAAGTTAGAAGGAGAGTTAGTATCAGTTCTGTCTCTGAGTGTTCAATAGGCTGGTTCAGGAGCTTTTCTTAGCTGCTAACACGCTACTGGTAAGTTTAGATTCAGAAATCACCTGGTTCTGGGTTGGAGGGTGTGTGACCCCCACAGCTTCACTGAGAGGACAGGACTTCTCAACTCAACTTCTTTGCTGTTACTGAGGCATACACTGGCTGCTTGAATATTTCATATTTGGAAATGTATCGTATGCACGATTAGCAAACAACTAGCGTTTTCATCATACTCATCTATTTCATCAACAAAGCGTAAATCTAAAGATTCTTAAGATTCTCTCCAGTTGATTTGAGTTAACTTTATTGTCATTACAGCAAACATTGTTTTTGGTATTGTTCATTAGATTTCATGTTCATATTTTATTTGTTAAAAATGTAAGTTAGTTCTTGCAGAGTCCTTGCTGCTTAGCATGTTATCAGTCCTATCATCTATTCAAGAATGTCCACTCTGCTCATTTGTCCAGGGCAGGCATGAGGAAGTAAACACAGTTTCAATTTTTGATTTTGCTCAGCTACATGTCAGTATGCAACACGCACCTGGTTATGTGAGTGCTGTAGGTCAAACTTGCAGAGTATGCCTTGCAGTTGTTTTGTCTGCACCTGAGTATGAAATATTCCCAAACAAATCTGCCATGGGGGAAAATGAACAAGAATCCTAATTACCCAGACTAAGCATTGCAGGTTTGTGATGTCCCCAGAGAGCTGTCTCAAAGAACATTTTCAGCAAAAATCCAGCACTATAGCCATTTGCTATAAATAGTCAACTTTGCACCCAAAGGTGAGCATAGGCAGTATACCTCTGTGTACACACCAATACTGATCTTTTCAGGTAGTGGACTCTCTCTGCAGATGCTGCCTCTCACTCATTGTCACTTTGCTTTATAAGACCGGTGAGTCTGACTGCTGGTGGACATCTGCTGTAACAAGAGTTGAAAGGACTCATATGAGCACTGTGGTCCACTCCCAAGTAGACAGCTGGTTGTTGTTCCCTTATAGATTGGAAGAAAATTATTTGAGACCTTGAGTCAGTTTAGCATTTTCATTGATTTTCTATTGTTATTCCTAATGGAAACCAGGGTGCTGCAGAGGTGAAATCTCATTAAAGAGAAATGAAGTTTTACTAATTTCATTTGACAGTGTCAGTTTTTTCGAAGTTTGCATTACTTTGAGTCAACTCTTCCTCCGCAACTCTTTAGTCAAACTCTATCTCCTGCAGGGTGTTGTGCTCACTATGCTGCAGTGGAGTGCTATTTAAAGTAGTTGATGTCCATGGGTAACAGGAGAACTGCTTTGTTCTTCAGGGCGTTGCAGGAGACAGGAAGTAGCTGTACCATTCCAAATCAAATATTCATTTTGTTATTGTGTGGTGGATGCTGAATACAGCACTTGGCCTGTTGCCTCCTGGAGATGGGGTGTGTTTAGATTCTCTTTTAGCACAGTTAAGGTCTAATGCATCGTGACATGTTTGGGTCATAGTGACGACAGCGAGAACAAAAAAACAGATGGGAGAAAAGGAAGCTGCAAACTTAACTTTTTCAAATAGAGGAGGTTGTTTTGCACTTAAGAAGATGAGTTGTTTCAGTTTTGTTTGCATAGATTTGTCTACAATCATTCCTTTTGTAGTGTGTTTGAAAATTCTCTTTTTAAAGCGGTGACAACAAAATCAGACTGCTTTGTTGAATATTGAGGCTGTGATATAAATTATGACTTTGAACTAAAGCATCTTTTTTCACTGATTATGAATAGAATAGAATAGGAATAGAATAGGCTTTATTGTCATTGTACAGTAGGGTACAATGAAATTGTGGGTGCTCCACGCAGCAAACAGTGCACTGTATAAAATGTATGCAAAAAAAGATACAAATATATATATATGTATACAAAAAAAAGATACAAACTTTACACAGTAATACAAATCTACACAATGCAGTAGAAAAGGAAAATTGTAAACAATAAAATAGAAAAATAGAAACAATTGGATTTAAATAGAAAAATCACATTTACAAAGGCCATCTATACAGACAACCTTGCTGGAGGTTAGGTTAGTAGCATCTGAGACTCAAACTTTCGAACTATGTAGTCCTGCATACATTAACCTTCTCAACTTGTAATTTTCTGAAACTGATAATCTGTAACACTTTACTTAGCAACTGGCCAGGTGTGGTGAGGTGCCCTGTTTTCCCATTTCACTCTAAAAGATCTTGTGGAATGTGTCATGTGTCAGTGTAGAATATGCACAGTATTGATATTTGGCACAGACTCTTAACTGTGTCACTTCCCACAAGGAAACATGTGCAGCCAGGAGTGGGGAGTGATGATAATAACTTAAGAGTAGTTATAAATAATTTTTGTCTTAAGTTATAATTAATATCCCACAGCTATCCTCAAGATTGGTACTAGGGCCAATCTGTGCATATTTTAAAGGATTGGTAAATCTGATCGAAATCACATCCTGTTCATCAACTGTGTTCTGTCCATCTCAGCCTGCTCTTTCAAAGCTGTTCTCCTTTAAGATAATTGGGCTCCACAGTACAAGCATATAACTGCATACACAAGTGAAAATTAGAATTTTTGAATGCAGAAAATTATTTGTGCGTGATGATATAAGTGAGTTCTGATTCATGTGGAGGTTTCTCATTCTAGCCAGCACTGATTCTTGTAAAGACCATGATCAAAACATCTTAATGCTTGGATGAGGTGCTCTATGACTCTATGTTTGGAGCATACTGAGGCCTTTATGATGAAACTAAAGGTTGCTGCCCATGTTGTTTGTCTGATGTGACCGGAAACATTACATCAGCTAGCACTTAGCACTAAAAGCGGTGACAACGCGAGCACAATAGGTTCTCGCAGGACATCACTTAACTTTACTGTATGAAAAGATGCGTAGCTTGTGACAGTTATTTACTCCAACACTTCTTTTCATTTCTGTGGCCAAAAGTAGAAAACAGTAATAGTACTGCATTACCTCTGTACATGTGAGATCTTCCTTGAATTAAATACGTATTAACATAGTGTATTTATTTCTTTAAACAATAGAGCAGTTTTTAAACCTTAAAATTCATTCTAAATCCCCCTTTCAGCTGAAATTTTTTTGACAGACTGATCATCTAACTCACTAACACGGTGATCTCTGATCTAGTCACTGTTCCTTTGAATTTTCAGGCATTGCTTTTAATTGAACTTAAAACATTAAAGTTTAAGCTGTAATTGGGTGACAGTAGAGACTGGAGACATAATTGATCTTAAAACCTCCTTTTCAAACACATCAAAGCCTCTGGTTCACAGTTCAAAGACTCGTGTGGCTCATGTTAATTTATGCATCTGTCTCTTTGCATGTGTACTGGATTGCGTGTTCACTGCAGCCTCTCTTGACAGGCTTCCCTGCTGCAAGCACTGCAGGAGAGCCTCTTTTAAACCACTGCCTGTTACTTCACAGAGAAAATGGAATAGGGAGTGACCTGGGAGTAGTCATTAGACAAGGTGCAGGAGTTGTAATGTGTGTGTGCTGGTAGAATACTAATGTCGAGGAACCGTTTTCAAACAAATATGTTGCAGTTCTTTAAAGCAACAATATCTGGTTTTCTTATTTAGCACTGATAGAATTGGTTACTGCCAAATTATGTGTTGTTCAGGTTGTTCAGTTTGTTAATTTCAAAAGTGAATACATCATAACAATTTGAATGGCCTGTTTCAAAGTTTTTTTTGTTTTTTTTTTCCCCAAATCAGATCAAGAAATACAGCCTTTTACAAAACTGGTTAATTCTTTGCATCCTTCATGATTTCAAACTCCTTTGCAAAATTATTGCATCCTTACCCTATTTCGGGGCTGAAAACAGCTGCCTCTTGCATATATGAACAAAGTTGATTAGAGCAGTGAGATTTAATCAAAACAGTACATTTTTGCAGCCCATGAAACCTAAACACTGAGTTAAAAGATGCAAAACTTGGCTTGGTGCCAATTCTGTGTGGATTCACCTTTGCCAGCAACCTCTTTAACATTATACATACTCCTTTGACCTGATTGAAATACTGAATAGTGCAGCTTTAAAGTGCACTCACATTCAGGGTCAGAAAATGCCCAAACTTGTAGACTGAGTGAACATCCATCAATCCATTATGTATATTGCTTAGCCTCTGAGGGTCATGTTGGGGCTGACATTGGGTGCGAGGCTGGGTACAACCTGGACAGATCGCCAGTCTATCGCAGGGCTGACATATAGAGACAAACAACCATTCACACTCACATTCACACATGGGAAATTTAGAGACACTAATTAATCTAAGCTACATGTCTTTGGACTGTGGAAGGAGGCTGGAGTACCCAGAGAGAACCCACACAGGCACAGGGAGAATATGCAAACTCCACACAGAAAAGCTCCACTGTGCTGCCCCCTGAGTGAACTTAGTTTCTCAAAATGATATCAGCAGTTTTTGAGCCATGAGACATCCACAAAAGGAAATATTAGTGTCTACGTCTTTGAGTATGATTTATTTAAAAGAGTGGGGACCTAGGAATTGTGTATTTCAGATGGATGCTCTATACATGCATTACCAAACTACCTTTAGCAGAGTTTCATCCATCTACAGTACTGTGTATTTCAGCCAGTAGAGCCAGAATAATCTCATTCCCCCCATCCAGCGACATCGCCTGTCAGCTGGTATTTTTCAGCTCTAGAGAGCCTTTTTGCAAAATGCCACCATACTAATACAAAAGCTGCACTGTGTTTGACTTTTTCTGTGCTTGCTGTGCTCGTACCAAGTTCACATTTTGTATTTTCAGTGCATTAAATTATGATTCTCCGTACAATACTGAGCATAATCATTTTCTGGGGACTGGGGATTTTCTGGGGAGAAGCAGCAGCCAGCCACAGTGACAATAGGAGCAGTATTCAGCTGCATGGGGTTCAGCGTTTGGCTGACTTGTGCTGTTCTGACTGCTGTACTCTTTGTCCACTCCATGTCTTCACTAATTGGTTTCCATTATCTTGGATGCATTGAAAAATGAGTTTGCCTATCAACGTTTTATATGCTATTTTGTATGTGCTGCTGACCGTACAGCAATTGTTTCAGTTGGTTTGGAAAAGGAGTAGAGGGTTTTGGGAGTTCAGCAGATATACAGTGTACCTTAAAGTACATCATCAAATATAATGACTCTTAGTACATTCCTCACACTGTTACTCTGCTGTGGCTTTTAGGTTTTGTTAGTGGAATATTTGTGAAAGCTATTGCTGAATGCACAAAGTGTAACTGGTTCCCTGTTGTCATCTTTTAAATGTCAGTGCTGTCCAGAGCCATGAACTTGAATAGTAAGTTAAATATTCACATAAGAGTCATGTGTTGTTACATTGTATAGAATGAAAAATGGCAGAAGGGCAGGTGACATGAATTGCCTTGCTGTTGTCCTTGTTTGATGGCTCTTGTGACAGAAGTGATGTTGCTGACAGTTTACAGTGTCTGAACAGGAACATTACTAAACATGTTGGAAAATGCCCCAGGTATGACCTCATACTGTCCTCTAAATATTATGCTACTACACCTTCTTCCTCTCCCCTGTGTGTGAACCACTGTGTCACCCTCTATACAGATGTTTTGTTTGCTGCATTCCTACATTTAGCAGTCCAGTCAGGCTGTTGAAGATGCATGAAGCTTGAGATGTGGGGAGGAGACCATAGGGTCTAATACCTGCACTTGGCTCTGACAATATCATCTGCTCTCAGGGATGCCTGCATGACCAACCTAAGTTTCCCCAGTTTCCAACACTTGCATGTTGTTTGTGATTATCATGCTGTCAGACCACCTTGTGTCATACAGGGTCAAATCAGCCTTCAGATAATGTCAGCCACATTCATTCGTTCATCTTAAGTGAAATTCATAAGTCATATATCCACACTGGAGACTTGCAGACATGCAGATGCAGAAAGTAATTATCTCATTTGTTGAGTTAAACGTAGGTGGGTGGAGATGAAGCCACAGTTCATTGGAGTGTAAGCTGGCTAAAGGTCAAGTTTAAATGGCAAAGGAGCTGTGGTGAGAGTAAAAATAGAATAGATGATTTTTAAACATTTTCATTTGTGAATATTAATGCTACTGGAAGGTTACCAGGCTGTCTAATTAGTTAAATATACCTCAGTGACCACAGTTGAATATCAACATTACCTGTTAGATCCGGGCAAGTAAGAAAGGCTGACTGTTTAAACTAGATAACCTCAGACACCACAAGATAATGTTGCTCCATATCTGGTGGATGAAATTATTATTTGAATGAATCATTACATTCATCAACTGAAGCAGAATTATAAGGAGGCAAAGCTCATGACTGGTTAAATTTAAATCATGTTGTGTTTGAAGTCTCAGTGAACTTTTTCTGGATTAAACCAGTCCATGATCTTTCACTTACCTTAACCAAGTGCTGACTGTGCCTAAACATAACCATGAATAAGTATAACGTTGGTGTAGTCACTTCAAGTCAGTATTTTGCCGTCATGAAAACATGGACAATCCCTTTCCATGTAGGCTAAATGAATCATTACATTAAATGTCATGACTACTTGATAGACTGCAAGTCATGCTGGCTGTCGTGAAAAAATTGTAAAATCATGTCATGAAAATAAATAATTATATTTTGTCTACACAGACATGAACTGCTGTGAGACTGGGTTTCTTACATTAGTTTGTAAATGTTGGCATGCTGCCCTGGCTGTTTCTGTGGTCTGACCCAACTGTTTGGTTGTTTGTTATCAAATTTTCAGGGGGATGGTAGATAAGTGTTAAATCTTTTACATTTTCCCTCCCAAAAGTTAACTTAGGCAACAGTAACTTAGATTTTTAGCAGCAGCATAATGAAATGAATTATGCCAAATCTACAGTACGCTAAAATACTTTGGAAAGGTGGAGGATGAGTTATTACACAGGAACATACAATTTGTGATTCCACACATGCATGCATGTCATTGTATAGGACTTTGCATTAATGGGTCATTTGTCAATTGTACAGTTGTTTGTTTTGAGGGGTTATTTTTTATTTAGTTTTGTCTTGTTTTTCAGACACTCTCACCTTCCTCATTCATGGTGGCTATTTCACTATTGCTGCTCATCTTATTTACCCAGCTGTTTCATTTCTGTGGGGGGTTAAAAAAAAAAACCTACTGATGCTGTTTGCAAAAAAGATGCAATGTGAAAAAAAAGCCCATCCTACACTGGGGACAAGATGTATAAAACATGGTGTAGATTCAGGTCTAAAAGCATATGTCCTCACAAAAACAGAAATATGCATACACAGCCTTTGGACAGATATATAAAAGCCTGTGTTAACATTATTTCGCAGTCGTCATGCAACTATGCACATACATTGTTGATTGATGACACATAGGTCAAAATTATGATTCAAAGTGCTAAAAATATCAAAGCTGCAAATAACATGTTTCCCAAACTCCCCCCTTGGCATTATGCCTATATTTCTACATAGCTTCAGTAAATCACAGCTCAGCTTAGCTCATCAAAGGCAGTTCCAGAGAGTTTTCTGCTTCTGTGAAGACATTCCTCTAAAGAGTAATTATTTATTAATTATTAATCTAAACATAATTAAATCATGTATGTTTGAAAATCCACCTTTCTACTATTAAAGGTTATTCATCCTCATATTATCACCTTTCTGTTGCCATTCAAGACACACTTGCCCACTAAAAGAAATAATCAGATCGTATAATGTCTTTTTGAGTAGCTGGAAAGCACCTCCACCAAGGCTTCACAATAATTAATGAATATACATTGAACAGTTACAATCATAGATTTGCTTTTTAAAGTTACATTAAATTAAAACTAGTTTTGGCCATCAGTTCTATTGGTCATGATAACATTTTACCAACCAAGTTAGTTAATGTGATCTGGGAAAAAAAAAGTCATGGGAGTCATGAGCAGTCTGATCACACAGATTACAAACACACCTGTAGGTTAGTCAAACTTATCTGCAAGAGAAAATGAACACTACCATACTTAAAACACAAGTTATCAACATCCATGAGAGTTTACAGATAGACTTGAGGGATTATTACTGATAATTTTGGACATGTTTACCATTGATTTTACCACCAAGAGAAGTGGTTTAGACAATCTGGGTTGACTGCATATGGCAAATTTCCTGGCAATCCATTCAACGAGAAAAAGTTAGACAATCACCTAATTTAATAGGATTCATCTTCAGGGGACAACGAACATCAAAAATGTCATGAAAAATGTTGTGATAATAAATCTATTAGTTGTTGAGATATTTCAGTATTGACCAAAGTGGTGGACCACCTGCCTAAAATTGCCATCTGTAGAACCATGGACAAAAATAAAACTCAAGGTGCAATAAAGCGGGATTGACCTATAAGAATTTCTTAAAGAAACTACTTGATTTGAGTATAAGCACCACCCCGCCAGTAACAGATAAACAAATAAGTATCTTCATATTTTGATTGCACATACACATGAAGACAGTTGGTATCTACCTGTTGAGTCAAATCTTATAATTTAACAGTTTTTTATTTATCTCATTACAACATTTTATAAACTCTGAGCCTCCACACCTCCCTCCACTCACATGGCTTCATCTGCTCATCACTAGATTGTAGCCTCTGGGTGCCGGAGAGTGTGTCAGCAATTGACGGGGTAATCTGCATTTTCCATGCCCACTCTGTTTGACCTTTACAAATATTGATTTTTGAAGGAGAGGATTAGCGAAGCACAGTAGCTCAGTATGAGCACTAGTGCTTGCCTAGTAGTGGTTCAGATTTTCTCTCTCTAAACAGATACAAAGAGGTATTTTTCAGGCATTAACTTAGGAAAGCTCTTAAAGGTGAATCCTAGGAATTTTTCCCCAACATTACCACGTCTCGCAAGCAGTCAGCAAACAAACTCATTTTTAAACACCACAACTGCCACATTGATGTGAAAGCATTGTGAGCACATACACATCAGCATATACCTCTGTGTTTTGAGATGCCCTTTTAATAAATGTATACCTACACAGGAGACTTTTGCTTCCTAAAGCACGAAGTTGCAGCGCCAGCGGTTTCTGTGGAGCCCTACTGGGTCCCGGCTGCAGTCTGTCATGAGTTTAACGTGTTTGTCAGATAAAGAAAGAAACTAATTTCAATGATCCTTTCTTAATTACTTGTCATGCATCATTAGCCCAGTGAGGTCTCCTAATAGTTGCAGTAGGTCGGTCAGAGAGTTTATAGATACTCTTGTCTGCATCCACACTGCACCCATTGATCATCTTCTGTCATTTTCATAGGCTTGGGAGTTAATGGGATGGAAATATTAGCCATTTCTAGTGCTGACAGAAAGTAATCTGCAGGAGTGAAATGAGACTGAATCATCATGGTGCCTGCTGATAATTGAAGAGGCAGAAAAGTCTGTTCCAATGAGTCTGTAGTTTGATCAGTGCAGAATGGAAAACAAAATAAAGTAAAGCTATTTTTCCTTTTTATTAGTCTTTCTCATTAAATTAAAATGGAAAAAGACAAACATGACCTCCCCAATCTGTCTCCATGCCATGTACTAATAACACACACAAGAAGGTGGTAATTAAAATGCTTCCAAACATGTTGGCACAAAGAAAAGTGGCCCAAAGCTTTTTGTGTAAGCAAAAACTGCACCACTGAGATGCTTAGCCCTTTTTATTTAGTTCACTCTAATGCAGCAGCGTTTACACAGTTTAATTATGAGCCTGTCTCACTGGGAAACAGTGGAGTGAAGGAGGGGTTATTAATAGAAATAGTCCTGAGAGATCAGTTGTTAGTCCGCCCTTTAAAAAATGGTTATGGTGAGCAGAGAGAGGGAGGTAGGTGAAATGTTCCTTTTGGCTCTTGAAAGATAAAACGAGTTTGAAACAGCCCAGAATCTTTGTGACAGGGAGGCGATTAGCCGATGAAGCATGTCAAATTAAAAGAGCATGAGATGCAGATTCCACTCGTACTTAGATTGAATTCTTTCACAGTTTCGGCATGACTCAGCTCATAATCTCAGGCAGGATTTTAATTTCAATATAACCCACCCGCCTCCTCCTCGCATGTGCCTCCAGCCCTTTGAGGCAAAAATTCAAAACAACAAGCTGGATTTTCAACACTGAGAATCTCGACATTGGTGGCATGATAAAATTGTTTTGTTGTGTGCTATGATAATTTAGTGCTTTACAGCTACTCTGCATAAATACAGTGGATGTAAAGGACCAAAAGCATTTAGTGAGAAAATTGTAGTCATTAACATATTTTACAAGCTTTGCTTGAGCTATTCTGGAGGTTTTCAAGACTTTTTTTGAACCAATTGAAAAAAAAAAAATCCCAATCACAGCAGACAAAATTATATTTTGTTTAAGTTCCCCATTCTCATAGCCCCCATCATCCTAGAGTAAAAGCTGCACAGTTTACTGAACCTACAAAAAAGTCCAAGAAGAGAACAGTGTTTTACATATTAATATGTAACTTTATTAATAAACTGAAACTCCTGTCAGTGTGTACATACATGTGCATAATATTATTTTTAGAAAATGTGCTCAAAAAACATGTTCATT
Organism: Lates japonicus; assembly: GCA_033238685.1. NCBI lineage: Eukaryota > Metazoa > Chordata > Actinopteri > Centropomidae > Lates > Lates japonicus. The sequence goes on from BRZM01000014.1 coordinate 3,544,601, forward strand.
ATCACTATGTATACATATGTATAGCAACTGGGTGACCTGCGAATACGCCCCAACCCCGTTCTAGGGTTTTGCCCAGTGTTTCTTATACATTGCTTTATTTGTGGAAGACCAGAGACGACCACATATTGATTTTCTGTTTCTCTATTTATATTTGCTCTGCTTCTCTGTCTTCTCTGTCTGTCTTTATGGCACACAGTGTGATCACTCACGAAAATGTGTATGATTACTTTATTTTCTCTCATAGTATAGTGTCAAATAAATCATTCATGTAGATTTAAATAATACTTTTTCATTTGTAATAAAACAACACATTGTTATTTCTGTCTGTTGTCTATTTATTACTGAAACTTTTCAGTAATACAGTTAAGATGGCAAAAATGAATGACAATTTAAGCGGTGCTTCTAACTTTTGGGCTGGTTCTCCTAAAAATTTCAATAAGGAGCACCAGAGCTACTTGTGGAAAAAGTTAGTCTGGAGCCATATATACTTGTATAAGTATGAGCACAACAATACCACTACTGTAAATACTGTGAGAAAAGCTGGAAAAAAGCTACCAGCATGGTGTGAAGATTTCCTTAAAGATGAAATAATCACTGCTTTTCAAATGATCTTACAGTATAGGCTTAAAACTTGAAATATGTGTGAAACAGCTCATATCTATGTAGAAAAAGCACAGACTGTCAATTAGCCGTAGGTCCTGTTATGTGGGAAGATTTTGATAATTAATGAAGTTACCCGCTGTGAGATCTCTGCAGAAATTTTTTTTTGCAATACGTAGAATGGAGACTTTAATACATCAGAACAGTAATACTTTTCTACATTCACTTTTCAGAAATTTTGAGTGTTAGAATTTTACGTTTTATCTAGTTTGGAGACCCACAGTGTTTGAAACATTTCTAGCTTTGGCACTATAAATGTTAGCAGCTTATCCCCTCCTCCTGCTACTCCCCCATAGCAGGAGCAATAGTTTGAGAAGAACTAAAGCACTACTAAAGCCCATTGATTAACACATTATGTAACATAATGACAGTTTGTGGTTTTATGGGGTTTATGTGTGGGGTTATTTCTTGGCTGCACCTCATCTGTATTATAAGAGCTTGGATAAGAGACTCGAAGATGATTAATTTGGATGAAAAGTTTTCTCTGCCTGTAGACATCACATTGGGATAATGTACATATACATAGCTGTTTGGTGCTCTGGTAAAGTTTAATGAATATAGAATCTTGGTGGTTTAAATATTCTCAATTCAAAGCATAATAATGTGCATATAATATGTTTGCTGTTCAATGTCTTGGCCACTTAGTGGCCACTAGGACAAAGTAGCGGCATGGATGACTGGTGGAGCCATATCCAACTTTTGTAATACACCGATGGGCGTCTATACAGAGTTGGTGATACAAATTGTGCAAAAGCAGTCCTTGTGTGTTCATTTTCATTTGCTCTGACCATGTGCAAGCTAAGTCGCTTGTCAAATGACACAAAATCAGATGTCTCTCACTTTGGTTGCTATCACTTTAACAAGCCTATTAAGTATTTTTTTCCCCCTTAAATACCTGATACCTGTAGCCATCAGCAGCAGGAGTATGGTGCACACTGCATTTAATATTGTAGCTGGCCCTGTTGGTGCTGATGACAACATTTTTCTTATCTATAAATTACAGTAATCTAGAAACCTTTGTCTGTCTGCCATTCTGTATGTCTGTCCTTTGATTTTCTCAACAACCACTCATTCAGTCTACTCCAAACGTGGTGAGTGTATTGTTAAGTACCCAAGTAAGTGCAGTGTTGACTGTGAAGTTTGGGTTTTGGGTGAGGGGTTCTCAAGAAGACAGAAAATACAGACCCTAACCCAACTGACATCACAGCTGTGACATCATCACATAATGTCGATGGTGGGCAGCAATATTCAGGTCTTGACAGAGATATTCGCTCAAGTAGAGCAGATGCTACAATTTGCCCATGTTCCCTATGATGTTACTTCTGTGTGCAGCCCTCTCTATAGCCCTGACTCACTTGCTGCAGTGCACACAACTCAAGGCCTTTATACGTTAACAAATGTGAATAAACAACACAATACTCACTTACTCACCTGAAGCTCTACCATGTCCAGATGTATTTTAGGATGTTGGTGGGACAGTTTGAGCTCCAGCTGCATGAAAAAAAAAATGAAAAAAGAAAGAAAAAACACCCCCAGTATGTTAAGACCATTAGGCAGGTGTGTGGCCAAAAATTGGTTTGAAAAGAGTGAAAGAAGGCCTTATAATGTAAGATTTAGTTGAAAACAAGATCAGATCAAAACGACAGATCAAATGAATAGAAATAGTGCAATACTGCATGTAGTACATAGTACATGAACTGATTGTACTCCCAAAATACACTGGAGTAAAAGTGAAAATTCTCCATTATTGTGACTGCTGACCTCTCAAGAAGAATTAAGTGACAAAGTTGGAATGATTAACATATTTTATGTGCTTCGACTGTGGTTTGCAAGGGCTGCTTTTTTTTATATTGCAGTTTTCACACACTGTTTTCATCACTCCAACTTTTGTGAGAAATCATCTTGAAATCCTCTGATGGAAAGAAGAACAAAAGCTTTCTAAGCTCTGGGGAATGGGAATGAGATATAATATTAGGAGCTGTCAAAAAAAAAAAAAAAAATCAGTGGAGTGAAAAGTCCTCAGGCTTAGCGGGGAGACATTGTGCTCAAATCGCCCACAGAATCATAATACATTTACTCTTTACAGCTGTTTCTGACAGCTGTGCATTGTTTCTTTGAAATATCCAAAGCCCTTTTTTAAAAAAACTGAACTGCACGTTTCATGGTCATGGATAGAAAGGTAGAAGCAGAGCTGTGTATCATCCTGAGAGAGCTGTTCTGTCTCTGTAGCTCTGCAGATGACATTGTCAGGGATGTAAAAGCATATCTGAGGCGACATAAACATCCATATGATGTTGTTTCTCTCGAAGGCAGCAAAATAGATGCATTTGTGCTTGTTGTGGTATGTTGTATTAAGCCAACAGGCGTGTTGTCTTTGATCTCAGAAGATTTTGCTCTTGGTCAATACCATGTTTTTAGTGGGAGTTTGAGGATTGACTGCATGGCCTACTTTTGTGACAGCGTTCTGTCAGCTGTCTCAGAGTTTCCTCCTTGCATTGTCTACTGTTCTGCTGAACAATCCTCTGCCTGCTGCCAAGAAGGTTTGGCCCATGTATGAAAAACTCAATCCAGCCTGCAGTGTGCTGCCTTAGCGAATCCATCTAGTAATCATCTGAAGTTTCAAATTTGTTTCAAAAGCAACGAGATGGTGAGGCAGCTGAGAATTAAGTTGGTCCTTGTCCTAAGAAACAAATTGAACTCCTGCTTTGATTTTTGCTCTGATTGCAATTGCTTATGTTGGTATTAGCAGGCTTAACCAAGGCTTATTGTTGGGCCAATATATCCAACCTCTCCCAATGCTATTGGTAGGAAGAGTGCGGGCTGTGCTGATGGGTACATCTATTCCAGCTGGAGCCCAGCAGGAGCACTGATGCTCCCACACCCAGCCACTTCCATATTTCTGCTGTCATTTTTCATTTCATGTATACAGGCCTCTTGTAAATTCATGCCTCAGTGTGAAAAGTCATGTAGTCTATCCTTTCTGCAAATGCTATGTTTTTTAAAGCTGGCTGTAAAACTGTTTTGATACTGCACATATCCTATATCCTCTTTATTCTGGCTGGTCTGTGAAACTCTTCCCCAACCTAAGGGATGAAAGTAGAAAAAGATCTAAAGCTGCTGAGTCCATCTTTTGCTCCCTGCTGTTCAGGAGACAGTTTGTATTTCACCAGTGTTTACCCCAGGTGAACATCTGACTCTTGATTATTAGTAGTTTCTCCTGTGTATATGGTTTCACAGGAATCCACCATTACAGTGCACCTTGCAGTCAGTACAGACTTTCAGCAGTCTTTCTCTTCTCTCTCTTTTTCTCTTAAGCTTGACAAACTTCAATACTTAGATTTAAACTTGACATTATTACCAGTGCTGGAAAGTAAGTGTACATTTACTCAAATACTGCACCTGTGTGAAATTCTGACTTACTTTTACTTTTCATGAGCATCTCCATTTTATGGATATTACTTTGCAGATTCTGTATACAATACAAAACATAATTAACACATAAATTATAATGAGATAGACCAGTAGATCAGTAAGTACTGTTCTTTCACTGAAAAAATATTTTGAATGCATCACTTTTCCTTACATAACAGAGTTTTTGACCATTGAGTGCACTGTCCAAACTGATGATCTATGTGTAATATGGATAGTGTTTAATATTAGTAATATGTTGGCTCAGTTGTCAGTGTTCGTGTTGCCTGACTAATGCGTACTGATATGTCCAATGGTTGTCCAGTAAAGTCACAGTGAAGCTGCATGCTATCAGATTAATTCCTTGTAAAGCACTTCTCTGAGACCATCTGACGGGTTCTTACTGATTATCACATTGGGTTGACTTTGAGGAAGCACACTGTGAGTACAAAACACTGGGAATACTTCCCTACTGTGCTGCAGTTTTAGTTACTGAGTCCATATCTTGTTTTTTTTCTTCTCCAAGGCTTAAAAGTCACAATTTTCCTTATCTGCACTAACCCTTAATTTCACAAGTGAGCTCAGTCTATGATTCTATTTTTAATTACATTAATTCTCAGCATTTACTCTGTATGTGTAGTTAACAAATATGAATAAATGCCATAAACTGAAACAAATGATGGCACAGAACAGACCAGTAGTGATGACACCAAGATGAATTTCAAATGTGCTTATGGAGGCATGCCCTGAGTTATAAGTCAGACCGTCAATAATCAGAAAATCCATTATCACAAGTAATGTAACAGTGCGCATTTGTGATTACATGCATAGTCTGGACTGAAATATTACTATCATATACAGTTTGTTTAATTAAAAATGTTATTAGGTCATGTTATCAAAAGCAGAATACGTCTTGTATAGGCCAAAATATTCCACATACAGCATGCAAACTTTCCCCACAGATTAAAACAACAATAAAAAGAAAATCTGACTTGAATCTGCAGGAGACCATCAAAACTGCATTAGGTGTCCTCACACTGTGGCAGTGAAAGATAACATGCTGAATTGCCATATGTTTAAGATACCATTCCTCCCTTTAAATATTTAAAACTAAAACTTAAAACCTTTGTGATTATGTCAGGATTTCATGCTGTTTTAAAGTTTATATGAAAAACAAAAAGCAAAAAGTTTTCACTTTCAGTACAGCTGTAACAGTGGCCTACCACCGCAATAGCACAAGAGCACAGTAGAGGATGGATCAGGAAACAGTGAGGCTACTGTGTTAGATGAAAGCAACACTAACACACAGTAGTTAAGTTAAACTACAAACAAGCATGACTAGCATGTCTTTTAACATGGTGCTTTCTGTCTAATCCACTGCTTGACCACAAATGTTAAGCCAATCAGTTAAGTGTGATGACACAGTTTCACACTCCCAAATAGGACCAGAATGTCACAGGTCAGTGTAGTTAGCACCTGCCGTGAGAGTGCTGCATCACAGCACATCACACCATGGCACAGCTAAAGCATGCCATACTGATACTGCAAAGGTGTAGCATGTATTTTTGAAATTTCTCTATGCTGTGGCCCCTCCTAGTTCCCTTGACTCAACTGTTTTCTACCTTCCTTAATTCTGCTATTGGTGCAATATAAACTTTATTCATTTCTAACCAAAGTTTTGATGTTATGCTAACATTCTTACCTGTACATTGGGATTCTGTGCACATTCTTACAGTGGGTGTCACTGTTGTGTGTCTAATATTTTAACATTAAAGTGTACAAAGACTCTTTGATTGAACATACTGAAGTTAAAGTTGTATTAATCACTTCTCTGCAAACGTTAACCAGGTGTAAGCCAGTTAGTTGTAATGTAGTTGTTTGCACAACTATAACCAGCCTGTTAGTTCTACCACTGACAGCATTTTTGGGGTGTTCTGTATTTTTTGGGGTTGCTCATGGGTTGCTCATGGAGATTAATGTTCATATATGTAATTCTCTTTCTTAGACCAAGCCTGTATCCCTCCATTGCTGCTGTTAAATGGGATGAGAGGAGCTCATCTGAAGCTTTAGTTCATTACTCCACCTGCTGATTCTGAATTCCTTCCACAAATAATGTATTCAGCCTCTTGTGTGTCTGGTTTGTGCCACCGTCTGTGGTTACCAAAATTGCAAAGAAATACCCCCAATTTGTGTTATTTGCGCCTTATTTTAGAAACATTGAGCCCAAGGTATCTATAGCCATGCTGAGAGCTCTGTTAGGCTGTACGCATGCTTATTGTGCTGCCATGTTGGTGTTTAGCAGATATAATGTTTACCATGGTCATTAAATTGGTTTAGCATGTTAGCATGCCAACTTTGGCTAATTATCAATAGCTGTTGCAGATGGGAATGTCTCATAGTATCTAATATTTGTAGAAATGAATTTAACCTGAACCAAAAAATGTTCAACTCATGGTGACCCTAGAAGAGAAGTCTGTGAGATCTCTAAAGTCAGTAGCATTCATCCTGTGAGGACCATGACTGAAAATGTTAAATGGATGAGATATTTCAGTCTGAATCACAGTGGTGGACAGACTGACTGACATTGTCATCCACAGAGCCAACTTTAAAACTGACCATTATAAAATACCAGTATGAAATACAGAATATACAGATCTATAAAAAAAACAAAGGTTGAATTATTGATTTTAAAGATTGAAGGACATAAAAGTATCGTTAAATTGATGCAGTGCATGTAGTAATTTGAGCCTCCTCTCATTAACCTTTATTCTAAATGCTCACTGGAGACCTGCTCTGTAAAGACTAACTTCATTGCTGTATTCAAAAACAGCCAATTAATGGAAATCAATCATGGGGTACTGATGCCTTTTACCAGGTAAATGTGCGGCAGGCTCATGATGTTAGGCATCAGTTGAACCAGCCTCTTTACTCTGCTGCTTTGTTTTGAAAAGCTTTAGCAGAACTTTGCTTCATTCGCTGCTGGAAGCATCAAATCCTTGGAGGTCTTTCTGAGTAAACACGCTGTAATCCCCCCACAAAACTCTGCATGAGCCTGCTGTTTTGATGTAAACGAGTGATGATTCATGAGATAATGCTGTTTGAGTGTGGACTGTGGTGCTTTTCCTAGGGTTCCATGCAGTGGAGAGTTTTGTTATAGACTGGAGGGGGTACAACAACAGTCAGTAACAGTGCAGAGCCCTGGGATAACTGGTAAGTACAGAAACCCTGTGCCTAAATCATCCAGGGACAGCTAAGTAAGACAGCTAAGCCCAGGCCTCAGAGTTTACCTGATCTCTGTCACAACTGTTTTTGTTTGACTTTCTATAATTAGAGGGCTCTTTGAGCCCGCACTCAGCCACTGGTCTACTGCAAGTCACAAAACACTCAGGGCTGTGTTTGGGTAAAAGGTTCCAGAAATTACCAGGGAGGTAGAGAGGAGCATTTGTTGTATAACAGGCAGCATCCTGAGGCACTTAGAGAGCTGTGATGAGTGGAGATGGTACTAATAATGCTGACCTAGCCCTTCAAGGCATAGAACAGGCAACTTGTTGGCAAAACAGGCAAGTTATCAGGTCTTCTATCCATCCATCCATTAGCTGTACCACTTAGCCTTTGAGGGTTGCTGGGAGTCTGGAGCCAATCCCAGCTGACACTGGGTGAGAGGCAAAGTACACCCTGGACAGGTCACCAGTTTATCACAGGGCTGACATATAGAGACAAACAAACATCACATTCACACCTACGGAGCTCTTTTATGTCTTCCAATATAACTGAAAAACCAATTTCCTAATATTTGCTATACAAAGGTCCCCGTACTATTGAGATGACAGCCACAGTGATTAATCGATCAATTGATTAGTTGATCAACAGAAAACGAATCAGCAATTTTTGATCATTCATTCATTGATAATTTAGTCATTTTTCTAGCAAATTTGCCCAACATATGCTGAGTCCACTCTCTCAAATGTAAGGATTTGATGGTTTGTTTGTGATATATGACAATTTACTGAATATATTTGGATTTTGGACTGAAGGTTGAATCAGTCAAGCAATTTGAATACAACACCTGAATTGACACTTCAATCTGAACACAGCCAGGTCTTCTGTGTTACACTTAATGTGAAACAGACCTGTGGCAATAGAACAAGACCTCACCCAGACCTGCTTCACCTTTGGAAACTTGGATCTGACTCTGCATAGGTCCTGGGTCACGTTTCGGGTCCTAGGGTTCGAATGGAGCCGAGAAGACCTTTCTTGCTCACCCACAAACTCACCCTCGTCTGCATTTTTCCTGTTACTGCTCAGAATCCAGTGTTTGGCCTGACATGTTTCTGAGCCAAGTATTTATGACTAATCAACTAGTCTGACATAGTGAATGTGATTCAGGCATTATTCTGTCTTTTATATATTGACCCTGACTTGTGGAACATTCTGAAATGGAAAGCACACTGTGATTAAGTGCTGCCATACCAGAAGAATAAAAAAAACAAAAAACATCTTAAGAATTGAATATTAGACTAACTACTTTGAAAACTTTACACCATTGCACCAAATACTTTGTGTTCTACAGACATTTGAACATCTGACCAACTGCAACAGTATGTCGTCTCATTTGCATACGGCCTATCAGCGTTTTTGTGTCACATTAACATGTAACCCAGACTCTGACTGACATGCCACTGCAGTGGTAGACATGGCACTGTGCCAACCTTACTATAGTACACTGAGACCAAAATTACTACTGGACAATGAAACCAAGCTTGCATGCTGATAGTGTGCAGTAGTACCACTTACGTTTCTTAAACTGCAGAATAAAACAAATGGGCTGTTGTTCTGGGAGCTAATGCTCAGTAAACACACTAGGAGCAGAATGCTGCCAACATCATTTATTAAGTGGAAAAGTGGACACCCAACTCTGCAGGTACAGCTTAAAATAAATGACGCTAGATCATCAAGAAATTTATAGTGAATAATTATGAGAAGTATATCCTTAATGGCCAGTTTCTCAACTACCTGACTGTATTGCTGGCTGTTTTCCTTGTTCTGCACAAGGCCTCTGTGATCTGACAAGAAATGCTGTTAACTGTGCCAATAAGACACTCCCTGTTTACTGGGGATGTGCCCAAGATTTGATGCTGTATCCCTAGACAGACCCACCCATGGTTATAAAAAAAAAAAAAACAGATTTGCTATTTGTTTTATTTCTATATTCTGATAAATTTTAAGGGGTAACTACACCCTCAAATTTTCACAGCATATTTAAAGTCTGTGTAAAGCAGTAATAGTAATGTGTTCCACAGAAAAATGTGTTATTAACCACCCAGCTATATTTGAATGGTTAAAGAAATCGGGAAATATATAAAATTAAGTTTAAAAATCAGGAAAAAATAAGGAGCTCTGTGTGCTCTGAGACGCTGGGGGCGTGTCCACTGAAGGTGCTGAAACCACGCTGCAGCTCAGTGACCAGCACCCTGTTAGCATCCTGTAAGCACAACAACCTGAAAAATAGATAGTAGCAGCCTTGGAGTTGTACAGACGTTAATATTTGAGCTACCAGAGCCACAGTCCCCGAGGACAATTTCTTATTCATTTGGAATGTGCAGAAATTGCAGTTTTCAGGGGCTGAATTCCTGTCGTCTCAGATGAAAGTTTGTAAAACTAACTGTGTTTGCGGTCACTGCAGAGACGGGTGTTGGTGGTGTTCCTCAGCTCTCCATCAGTGTGGCTCTTCACAAGTGGATATTCCTCCCTAAATTTGGCTGACTGAGGAGGAATGTGGGATTTATAACAGTTACAGTGTTGGGGCAGGGTTAGGCTGAGTGCGTCATTAAGCCACTGTTTCTGAATTAAGCAATATTAACCAAGAGGGTGCTGTGGCATTTGAAGCACGACAGTGATGTAATGAGACCCGGCGCAAACATCACTATGCTCAAATGGCGTTAAAAGCACACCCTCGGGTGTATGTGCGTTATAACTATGCCAACAAAGTAAAATGTATAATCAAAATCTGTTCATGTATTGAGGAGCAATTTGCTCTCAAAATCAAAAGAGTTTTGGCAGTGTTTGTCCATTTCATGATATGATTATTCATGTGGACAATCAGTCACGTCGGTAGACTCCTATGTAATGGAACTGAGTTTACCACTCTGACTGATAATCAGACCCTTAGTAAGACCTAACTTGTAGAAATGATTTTCACAAAAAGTCCCAGATGCTGGGTGACTCTGAGCTGGCGTTAATGCTTTAATCGAGGTCTAGGACTGCAGACGATCAATAATGACCTACTGCAAATCAATACTGGCCAGCTACAGTTACACGTGTATTAATTGTGTTGTTTTGCAGATTTCATCGGCTCTATAGTGAAAATAACCTCACAACCAGTTACACACTGTGTGCAGACAGAAGCTGACTGAGTAACCAGAACACATTAGTTTGTAAGTTGGTAAACCAGTTAAAATTATTACTGCTGATTTTATTCCCAGTGTGGATGTAAGACAGGTTGTCATGTTGATATTTGTAGGTTTTGCTGATAACTGCAAAAAGTATGATCTAAAATATTGTGATGGGAACAGGCATGAGGTGTAGGTTCGCTGTGTAGTACAGAGCACATACAGTATCTTCTTTCAAAACACCTTTTAGAACTTCACTGGAATGCCATAAATGGTGAACAAGGTAGAAATTTAAAATATTCAGTGTCACTTAAAGGAGTAGTTCAACATTTTGGTTAAGGTTATTCAGCTAATTAACATAAAGCTGTGACCGTGTATACATCACCTTGATGTTGGGTAGGGTGCAAATAATTGCATATGCAGCTGGCCCCACTTGGTAATTAGGAAGTTATGTAAATAAGTGAAGAAATAATAATTACAATTAAAATAATAAGCAAATACAATAAAATTCAAATGGGCAAATATAAATGTGTTCAATAGCCCAATTTATTAAATGTTTTCTGTAAGCTGGTGAAGTGGAGATATTTCTGTCCAGTTTGCAGCTGGAAGTGTTTGCGCTGCAGAAACATCACTCTGCTGAAAAGCAGAGATGTTACCTCAGTGTGTAAAAAAGCTCTTTGGGGTAACATAACAAATGTTGCGTCTGAGCACCAGAAGTGCAATTGATTGCAGCTTATGAAAAAAAAAATCCTTGAAATCATTTCAAGGGGTGAATCAAAGCCCAGCCTGCTGCAAAATGATGCCTTTCTGATGTGGTAGCTATCAGCATTGACCTCATAGGAAATTGATGTCAAACTCTGGTTGATTGTCTTGTTCCTGTGCTCCGTGAATGGCAAATGTGGAATTGCATTTTCCCCATGATCATTTTCCTTTATTGCATGGACAGAAAGATCTAAAAAAAAAGGTTATTTTTAGCAAGACAAGCAGTTTTATCAGTTCAAAACTGGTTCTGCCAGTGTAAAAAACATTCCTGTGATCTATTTTACTCTGTTTCAAATGCTCAAATTTCCCTTCCTATTTCTTCCCACTGAGTTTGAAATGTCTCTGCTGCTGCAGTGAATGTTATATTGAGACAGTAATACAATATAAATAGAGCAACTTCACTTTCCCAAAAAGTAACAAGACTAGTGATTTTATGAAATGGCAGAGAGAGGGCTTTGTTCCTGTTTATTTGAGCTACAAGTGTCAACATCATTTTTGCTGCATTTATTTAAAAATGAGGTGATGAAAACAGAACAGATTTAATGAAAGGTTTGCTGAGTGAGCTGCATGTGTCCTTCATGCTTTTCAAGCTTGATCATTTTTTTCCTCAAAGAAGTGACAGAGATCAAGTTGCATTCTCTCTGCCAGGAAACCCGACAGCCAAGACAAATAGATTCGTGCAGCCTTGCTCTCACCCCTGACCGGGCACGATGAGTTTGTCTGTCATGCCCTTGCGGAGAGAAGCCAGTGGCTGTCCTTCTGCCTGACGGAGTAATACGCCGGGCACCTGTCCACGCTGCTCCATGCCTCACTAGATGCTATCTTGTAACTATAAACTCTGGTTTCCCCTGACGAAGTGCTGAATATATCACAGGAGGTTTTCCCTCCTCTTTCTGTATCACTTCTCTTGATATCCGAAGCTTCTCCTCATGAAGCAGAAGCTGTTTCAGATAAACTAATCTGTCCTTCCAAATTCTGTCTTTTCCCTGTCGTGGCTGTGCTATTAGATCCTGGGGGATCGATGGGCTGCTGGTAAGAAGACTCCTGCTTCACCCTCAGTGAACCGAGCACTAATTATCAATTCGATCCAGTGTCAGGGAGCAGCAGCGTGCACTTCATTTGACAGTCCTCTTCTGTTTTTGATGGGTCCTCTACCTGGCACAGACATAAGACAGATCTTTGAAACAGGGGTGTATATTCGAAAGGGAAGAAAAGACATTGCCATGCTCAGGTAGACTCTTTTTGTAAATAATGTGTGACTCTTTCAAATAAACTCCAGCACAGATTGATGTAATACAACACATTAATTCAGTCTGGTTCAATATCTCTTGGCCTTTTGCTCTAAAGGCATATTTGAACTGTGAGTTCACTGAATTGTGAAAGCGAGGCACTTAAAGAGGCAATTTTTCATCACAATATCATTAATACATGACAGTGATTACCCAGAGTGTTTATACTGTGCAGCAGTAGGGTGCTAACTTTACCAGCATTATCACAGAAACATGAGTTTTGTTGATACCAGATCAGCAGGTCTGAGCTCAAGGATTCTTTGACTGTGCTGATGTTTTTATTCCAGTTTTGACATTTCGATAGTGAGGTTGCATTGTTATGGCAATAGGATGTCTTCTAGCTGCCAAAATAAGGTCTGTGTCATGGCATTATATAGTATATCCTAGCTGGCCTTAAAATATTTGTTTTCTTCAAGGTTAATATTTAAAGTATGGTAACTTTGCAACTCTTTCATATACTGTAGATGCTTGTTTTGCTAACCTAATTTGCGGACTGTTAGAATTTGTCATAATTTAACAAGGGATGCTGTGATACTACTTTTCTCACTTGAAATGAATTCCAATACCTCAAATCAGTTTATTGGTGCTGTAGCTACACATTGCTTTTTAACTATTGGGAGATTTGAAACCAACACAGACATTGATTCTAGTCCTGTTTAGATCTATTTTATTCCTGGTGGCTGAAAATAATGGCACTAACCACAAACATCCCCAGCCCTGCGTCCAATTGCAGATGTGAGGTTTGTTGCTATACCATTTTTCATTTTTCTCCACTGTCTGCTATATATCAAAGACATTAAATGCGTCATAAAATAGTGATAATAATAATAACATTGGCTGCTGAGAACATCCTTCCTGAAGCTCTTTAGCTGCTAAATAGTTCACTAAGTTAGTTACTAACTTTGTCTGTCTGCTGTTTGGTGTCGAGTGGAGTGCACTGTGAGCTATTTCTCTGAAAACAGTTGCCTGCTGTGGCTAAAAATGATGCTGTGAGTTAAAGTGCCCACATGATTAATATCTAGCCCCATGTATGAAATTAAGTGCTAAGGGAAGTGAAGGAGGGCATGGCAGATGATAACTGAAACACAAATGTATGAACTACACAGTGTAAATGAATGAATTCAGGGTAAAATACATTACAAAATTGGATGTCCGAGTCAACTCACACTTGAGGGCCTGCAGCACCTGATGAGACCATAGCAAAACAAGAATCAACCACTGTCTTTCTGCTTTACTAATATTTTCTCCCCTTCTTCTCTCCTCCAGAGTCGGAAACACTCCAATAAAGTGCGGCTGTATTACATGCTACATCCTGTGGATGGAGGCTGCCCTGCCAAGAAGCTCAGAACAGACAATGTGAGTCCTGAATGAATTCTACATCTCACTGTCCATCCTGCTGTATTTCTCCCCACAGTCTCAGTAATCACTGACAAACATCCGCACATCAGTCCACGGCTGTCTCCCTTGGAAACCTTTATTGTTAATGGATTTTCCTGCTTTTCCCAGCGTGACCCCATACCCTCCCCCTCTGTGTCAGAATAGCTGACAGATAAACAGCGGTGCCACATTTCTAGACCAATGAACAATGCGACAGTGACTACACTGTGGTTGGATGCCAGGGGATGCCAACCTTTCATCAAACACAAAGACACATTGTGAGGTACCCAGCCCTCCCTGTCATGTAAATTGAAAGTACATGACGTGTTTGACAGACACAATTATGTGGCCTGTCATTCCCTGTTTGATTAGTGTTTGGGTGGAGATGTGTGTTGTTTGGTTAGTGTAGCCTTTACAGCTTGAAGCAACTTCTGTTCCTCTTTGTCTCCACTGGGGAAAGACAAAAACAGGGTTTTTACATCCACGTTGCAGCTGTGCCCACACTCTGATAAACATTACAGTGTTGAGATTTCATAGTGCATGTAGAGATTTTATGTCAGTGTCACACTGAAAGGGGCATTTTCATTCTAGGCTCTTTTTAAGTGGAGTTTAGGGTGATGGAGGAGGTGAGGATTGGAGTGAAGAGGTTAAGGTCTCCTCAGTGATTACAGGCAGTTTGCCAGCTATCAGTCTGGAAATCTGGGTTTCTGAACCAGATAAGGACACATAAGGGACACTATTTCTTTCTCTCGCTGCCTCAGCTCATCACCCTGTCCTGCTATTCTGTTTCTGTTTCACTGTACATTTCCCTGCTAACCCGTTGCTCTCGTCTCTGCCTCTCTCTTTTTTGTTCTCCCCCCGTTTCCCCTGGCACACACCTCTGCTTATCTGTTTCCCTGGTTCCCTTTGCTCTTGCCTCTTACTGTCCTTTTTTCTTTCATCTACATTTATATTCTTTCCTTTCCCCCACTTTCCTTTCTCATCTTATCATTTCCTTTCCTCTATTTCCTGCACTTTTCCTTTATTTTCCTATACTTCCCTGTCCTGCTCTCTACTTTTTATTCTTTCATTTAAATTCCCCTACTTTCATATCGTTTCCTTTCCTCTACACTGATTTCCACTACTTCTCTATGTAACCCATCGCACTCTCTTTGCCTCTCATTTTCTGTTATCTCTCCACCGTTTCCTCTGTTGCGTGCTTCTGCTTATCTGTTTTTCCCCAATTCCCTTCCCTCTTGTCCCCTGTTTTCTTTCTTCTACTGTCCTATCCTGCCCTTTTCCCTTTCTTTTATTCTTATTCCTTTTCATTTCTTTCCTCTACTTGTGTATCCTTTTCCTCTCCTCTGCTTTCCCGCCTCTACTTTGCCATGCTTTTTTTCCTTCCTTGTCTTCTCTTTCCTTTTCTCTGCTTTTGAATTGTTTCCTGCCCTATCCTCTACTAATTTTCCACCCTTTCCTCTCCTCCACTTTTCTTTTGCCCTCTACTTTTTAGTTGTTTCCTTTCCATTCCTTTCTCCGTTCTTCCTTTCTCATCCTCACCCATTTTTCTTTCTTTATTCTCATTTCATTTTCTATTGTTTCCTTCTCTCCATTTACTTCTGTTTTTCATCTCCTCCCTCCTGATCTTTCTAATCCTGTTTTCCTCTTCTTTCATACCATTCTCTTTCCTTCTTTTCCCACCCTGTCATTTTTTATCCCCTCTCCTATCTCCTTTTATTTTCATTCATCTCTTTTGCCAGCCTTACTACCACTGTCTGTCATCTTTCCTTCCCTTACTTTTCCTCTCATATCTTTATCTCAGTTTAGATTTTTCCCCCTTTTCTCTGCATTTCCCTCTTCCTGCTTGTTCTCTCTTTTCCTTCCTCATGTTTCCTCCACAAAAGATCTTCCGGTGACTGTTTCTTTTATGTGATTTTTTGTGCTCTTGCAGACAGAGGGGTCTTGTAGTCAATCTCCTGTCAGCGTTCTGCAGATGCTTTCGTCACTCTCTCTGAAATCATGTGTGATCGGAGTGATGAGTGATGAGACTAGGGTGTAGGAACATGGACGTCAAAGCTGCTCATCATTCGTTCACTGTCTTTTGTGCCTTCCATCACCTTCTTGTCAGGCAACACAGGTACAACATACAGCTTGATACACAGTCTGTAATGACTGAGTGAAGCTTTCAATTATTTCCTGTTTATATCATAATGACAGTGAAATCACTTGCTTCACTTTATTTAATTGAGTAATTTTATTAATTTTGTTATGGCTTTAAACATTTCAATTTGGCTAACATTCTTTTGTGACATTTGATAACAGACAGTGACATTTTTACTGTTTATTCTGTATCCATCATATTCATATGTTTTGATGCTATAGCCTCTAAATAAGATATTAAAATGATATAAAACTAAATAAGATATTAATAAGTTTTATGCCATTTTTGATGAGCTAGGAGATGTAGAGCACAGTGTAACTTGAACTCTGATAAGCAACATTTTCATGTTTTAGCTGGTGGAGGTGAAGCCAATCAAATGTCAGATAAATATAGTAGAGTTAAAAGTACAATAGTTCTCAGAAATACAGTATATTTTCAACCATGACAGCATTTAAACTCCACACTGGGTGTTGATATTAAAATATTATATAATATATATTCATGCAGGTGTGATTAAGGACTTGGCAAAGGGTATAAGGTGGAAGCAGCTGAACGGTATGTTTTGTATTTGGGGCTCTGTGAAGTACTTTTCATACCTACAGTGTGACTCTCAATATGTTTCTGAACATTCCTCAGTGTTTACCAATATCAAGACCTCCACAGTGCCGATACAGTGGCCTACTGTTTAGTTTATGTTTTTATTGACAGTGGACATCTGGAGCTGCCTTACATCCCTGTTGCTGAGGAGACCAAGGTCTTATAGCTAAGGATGTAGGGGAAGTCGCAAGCTTAGACTATGCTGTTCAAGAACTACCTGCAGTCAAGGATGAACCAAGTAGAGTAAAGGACAAGACACATGTGATAAATGTGATAAGAACATGTGACAAGGGTTAGATTTAAGTGACCTTTGAGGATCTCACACATATAGGTAAGAATGTAATGTGACTATAATATGGCAAAGAACGGTAAAGTGGTAAACAGCTTCTAATAAACATTTTTGTCTGAGACATTTGAATTCCCGGTGATTATCTTTTCTCCAGCTCCCAAGATTTTAATTCACAAACAGGGTTTCAATACAACAGAGAAATGGCAAGGGCAAATTTGAAGGTTTTCTTTGCTTTTCTTTGCCTTACCTTGCCTTTGCGTGTTTGAGTGCTGACAACTGCCTGTAAACAGTCCTGAAACAAAGAGAAGAGATCACTGACTGTGAGTGCAATGAACCTCCTAGTTGATCTCTCACAGTGGAGAAATAAAGTGAGCGGTGATATGTTATTGACTCAAATAGTTACTGTATGCTCTAAATGCACTATTTTTTGCCCCACTCAGTTAAGAATCACAGGGGGTTACAGCCAAAGGGAAGAAAGTTCTGGGACAGATGACAGTGTGTTTTGAAGCAAATCATGCTTGTGTTTTCTGTCTTAATATGATGTAATGTTGCAATCAGGGTAACAATCAGTCCACAGCTGGGGCTAAACTTAAAATACAGATCAATACGGTAAAGGGCAAAAAACACCAAAATGCTACAACCAAGAATTCAAATCAAAAAGATCAATCTACTACTGATAAGGAAAACACTGAGGAAATCACAGACTGAACTAGCCTATCGTGATGTAATGTTTTTTCCAAGGATACCTGCTAGAGTTGTGGATAGACAGAGAGATTGGTGCTTTATTATGCCTCTCACAACTCTTCTGTGTGAACGGGCAAATGGAGAGTGCAGGCTCCTTTGATGAGTGTAAGCTGCATTTGGCTGACAGATGTGAGCAAAGGAAATTCAAGTTGGAATTTCAAATATATGAAAGACAGTATGAAAGTATAGCAAGGGGTTGGCCTCGTGTGACAGGGACTGAGTGGAATGAATGTGCCTATGAGTGAGAAAAACAGGAGGTCTTCAAACTGGTAAACACTGAGGAATGTACATAAAGATAATGAGAGTCACACTGCAAGTAAGAAAACTCCATTACAGCCTTTACTATTACTCCAGCTGCTCCCAGTATCAGAACTGTTAGTATTTTGTGTATGGCTGTCAGGTAGAATTTGTGTCTCATTTCTACAGGCTGTGTTAACAGGAACAGTAGGGAAATCGGTTTCTACATGGATACAGTTGTTTTCCCAGAATCTCTGTCCATACCTCTGCATCACTGAGCAGGGCAGGTAACTGAAAAAGGGCTCTGGTCAAGCTTTCCAGTCTAGTTCATGTGAGGTGACCTCGCTGGCTCATGTCATCTCAAGGCCTTGTTGTGAGGAAGGGTTGAGCTCTGGGTTTTTGTACAAGTCTGTAATGTGAAGGTCAGGGAGCTGGTTTGATCTTTTAGAATCAGGATAAACTCTGAAAGTGTGAAGGCCTATTCTAATTTTTATTATTTTTTTAAGGATTTGTGCTCCCATGGTATCCTTAAGGGTTTGTGGGAAAACAATTCAGTTGTGTATGAATGTAAGTTCTAGGTGGCACCTCCAAAATTTGTTGTGACAACCCTGTCTCCAGGAAATTTAGTTTACATAGTACTAATTTGTTTTTGTCATGTTTCATGACATTGGACATTGTTGGACATTTTCCCTGAGCCTCCAAACTTACTGTTGAGGATGTGGACTTGCAGCAATTTTATGTGAAAGTGCTTCCCAAATTGCTCATGACAGATAAATTAAAGAGTAAAGAAAAACTCAACTAATAGGATTTAGTCAGTGACCATAAAGTCTGTAAACCCATTCAATAAATCACCCTGTGTTCCTAGGGGTGTATTTGGTTCTAGAGGTTAGGTTACAAACTCAGATGTAGGTTGTATCTGAACCTTACATATCCCAGGATAAAGTTTGCCATAGCTAGAGACAACAGAGACAGAGATATTTTAATATTGTCATGAACTGAGGGATTGGTTTATGTGTCTATGGAGCTACACATAAAAACAACAATAAAATGAAGCTCATTTAAATTTAAAAGCCTTGTGCCTAACTTAAATTCAATGCAAATGGTGCAACTTCAGGATTTTTCTCCAGGCTGTTTTATATCAGTTTTATCTTAAAAACTAACTTCTGAGTTTACTTCTGTGACTGCAGTGTTACGCAGTCAAAATTCCATTATTAGGCATCCATGAAACCCAAATTCAGATACAGTACATTCCAGTTGACATCCATTGTTGACAGTGACTGTATTGCTCATAATGAGATGCCATCTACCAGGACAGCAACCGTCAAATCTGCCCATAGAGACATACTCCCCGTGTGCGTTTCACAAATCAACTGCCGACATCAGCCTGCTAATAAGCACATAAACATCAGTAGGATGGAGACAGAAATCTCTGGGTCATGGAGCTGGATGCAGAGATAGGGGAGTGAGAGCCAAGGGAGGAGTTTGGAGCTGATTGAACAACTCCTCTGAGTCTAACTGCTATTTAAATTAAATCAACCTTGGGGTTAATATCTGTTCCATGAGAGACAGACAGCTCCTGTTTCACGGGGAGAGAGGGAGGTCTGCTGCAATTGCTCAGCTTCCCGTTGAGATTTCACGGTCTGCAGAATCTTTATCTGTTAAGTGTCATCTATTATGTATTTGGATCATGTAGATGAGCTCAGTTTTACACCCAATATTTTACATTGCGTACATTAAGGTTTGAAAACATAGTGGGGTCTAAGGGAAGGCCACTGAGTTGTCACATGAAGGGGTACACTGAGATATAACTGCAATTTCCACAGCACATTTCAATTATTTGCATGTAACATGTCTTTCTACAGAAAGTGGTGCTTCCAAATGAGCAAATGCAGCAGACAATTGCTGGTTCTTTAAAAAAAGACAAAGGCTCTGGGATGTATACTATAACTGAAGCATCCCTATAGTTTGATTTGAGTCAGGAACCTTTGTTGCTTGCAATACTGCTCGAAATACAAAGGAGGAAAAGGTACAAGCCAATTTATGTAAAAACATAGGAAAAGAGTTCACAGAGTACAATTCTGATCACCAGGAAATAACATTGATACTGGATGATTTCGTCAAATCCAAGATAACATTTAATGACCAAACATGCCCAACACCTTTATAATATCAGCACATGGCAACTTTGATAAGCTTAGGAAGAGGTTGCTTATGGCAAATATAACATGGTCAAAAGAGGACGACACCACCTTCATCGGACTCATAAAGAGTGGATGGAAAGTTTTAAAAACAAAGCATTCAAATCAGTGCAGGAAAACCAGAGGATATGGTCTTTTTTAATCCACACATTCTTCTTCCCTGTCAAATGTTGGCACCTGCATTAACCACAAACCAACTCTATCACTGACAGTCTGGTCGGAGATTTAGGTGTGTGTGTTAATAGCAGCTAATGCAGCCTTGAGCTGGTAGCCTGAAGCAGAGATGAGGAATGGGCTACGGAGAAAACCCACTTTTCTCCCTGTCATTTTCAGACTTGTAATTCTCAGCTCTGCTTCAGTCTTCAAGATGCTTATCAGACCTACCTGGGCACAATCACTTTTCACAATCAGATTTCACATTTGGAAATTCTCTCACAAACATACTTTGATGTGTTAAAGCTGAGTTCCCTTTAAGGTGTGGTTAAGGCTTGACAGCTGTGATATCCACATCTCTCTGCCTGCTGCTTGTATGGTTGGTTTGACTTTCTGGTTCAGGAGCCAAGGAGCAGAGTAAGGAATGACCTAAGGAAAAGGCACACACCTGAATAATTAACACTCTCATGGGGGTAAAGCCTTTTGATTTCAATGATCCAATGACCTTTCCACAGGACAAACCCGCACCAGTACAGGTAAGGTTTAGGAATAGCCTCTTTTTATTGACTGCAAGGTTAGAGAGTGAAATCTTTTTAAAGTAAGGACTAATACGATATGATTTGAGCAAACCTCTTCGAACATTGTGATTACAAATCATCTTAAACTTCCAAACCAACCCTACTGTACTGACTGTAGTTTGACTTTTTGAAACAGGAAGATGGCAAAACCTGTGACCACACTAGGAGCAGCCTCATACATTGTATTATCTTTTTCAAGTGTCACAATAAATCTGTGTTGGGTATGCAGTCTGACCTTAGGCCCTTGGTAAAAGGGCACATTGCCTTGATGGGAGAGGGCTCCACTTAAACTACACAGATGTGATGCGACCAGGCTGTGCTTATAAGGTGGCACTGTCTAAAAATACACTCGGCAGCACCGCCTCTAGAGACTGTGGGAGTGCGTACGGCCTGGCATGGCCCGGCGTCTCGACCTGGATGAGCTGATGGCATCTGACAACTGTACACGCTGCTGGTCATGCTAGTCGCTGTGCTAACCTGCTCCCATTCAGAGGGGGAGGGGGTGTCAATCAAGTAGCATGTTCTTGGGGTTTTGTGGTTTTAAGGAGTAAGGTTAAAAAATAGCATGTTTTGGGTTCAATCAAATTAGCTTTGAACAGAAATGATTGTTGTTCTCTTGTGCTACAGTCAGGTAGGGCCTTCTCAACTAAATTACATTTTACTTGTCAGGGGTAGTGTCATAAAATCAAACCTGAGAGACAAACAATGAATAAACATTAAGCAGCATGGAGGCTGCAGTCTTGCCAGTTGGAGACCTGTTCAGCGTCTGGGGTTTAGACTCTTCTGAGTGGTTTCTAATTTGTTATTACAGTCCATTCAGTCCTCTGCTCTAATGCTTAGACAGCAGCTGGGATTCCATTTAAGCATTTTTATGCAAATTATGAAATATCAGATTTGGCTAGCTCCATGAGAGTTGCACATTTCAGCTAAAATGTCCTCAGCAATGCAAAAATCTTTGAATATTCGCTTGAGGCAGAAATGTTTGTGTCGATAACAGTGTTGGAAATGCATTTGTGACATGATTTATATATTATACAAGTGCTGAAAGGATGATTCCATTGATCGATAAGTTGGCTGATGGAAAAATGATCTGACAAATTTAATACTGTAAGCATCAAACATTTGCTGAGTACAGCATCTCAGATTATTGCTTTTCTCTATGTTGTATCATAGTAGATATAGACAGATATAGATCTTTGGATTTTGAACATTAAGCAGACAAAAGTTCTTAGACATAACTTTGATTTTTTTCATTATTTTGTTAATTGTTAGTATACGAGAAACACAGATTGGTTGATATTGTGGTTACACAGGCGTTAGCTGAGTCATTAGAATATTTAGTCATGAGCATTTCTTTGTTTGTTTCCATGAACACCATGAAATGTGACCATTTTACATAAAGCAATGGCCTCTGGTCACAGTGCCTTTGTCCTGTATTCTTGTTCCTGACTGGCTCAGACACAGTCTATGAAATACAGATCTCACATTGAATTGTTTGAGAAGAAGTAAATATAGCCAGCCTTAAAAACTTGCTGCCATTGTTTTTTGGGGTTTTTTTTGTTTTTTTGTTTGTTTTTCTTGTAAATTCTTTTTCAAAAAAACAAGATCCTAAATTAACTTCAAGCTGTTGAATCTCTTCTTAACAGGCACTCTATTCTGTTCTGGGCTTTGGTGTGCGTGTGTGTGTGAAGCAGCTGAATTGGTGCAAAATATATTAGCATTTTTTGCTCATAACATACACACACTCTAACACTATGGTTAGGCTCTCAGCTGTCCCTGCAAGTATGTAAGTTTCCATTCACAGTTGCCAAAGTATTATTTTTTGCAAGAAATACTGTGCAAAGACATTATTGCATATAAGAATAACCAAACTACAACTAACCAGGTAAATCATTGCCAAAATTGAGTGACTTTCACCATACATGTGAGGTATGGCTATTAAATAATGAGACTGCGCTTATGAGGATAAAACCATGTGGTTCACAGTCACACTGAGTGTTATATATTAGAGGTTGGTTATTCACACACAGCTGCTTCCAATAAGTGACATCTTTAGTTCACTTCTAGCTACTGATTGAAGTGCACGTGTTTTTGCTAAGGCATCAGAAAATGATTAGCTTAAAAGTTGAGCAACGCATGAACTTGAAATCTTGAAATCGTGAAATTGAACAAAACAGCAGCTGAATCTTTTTGTACATTGTATGGGGAACACTGCATGTCACGCACATGTGTGTTTGAATGGCACAAAAGATTTAGTGAAGGCAGAGAGGATGTCCAAGACAATGAACGTTCTGGGTGCCCATGCACATCAAACATTCAACAAATTGAACAAATCGTTGGAAATTATCGACGACTCAGTATGAGAATGAGAGCAGAAATGGTCTCCATTGATAAAGAGACAGTTCGGCAAATTTTGCATGAAAACCCTCCCTGATCTAGCACCGTGTGACTTTTTCCTTTTTCCTAAGATCAAATATGTGCTCAAAGGAACACATTTTGAGTCTGTGTCAGAAGTTAAGATAAGGACAACAGAGGTTCTGAGACAACTGTCCCAAGAAGACCTACTGCACTGCTTTGATCATTGGGAGACCCGAATGCAGTGCTGTGTTGATGCAGAGGGGGAGTATGTTGAAGGAGGAAGACATGTTTATGTTCAGTAAAATTGTATTACAGCATCAGTCTCGTTATTTAATAGCCAGCCATATCTTGTACATGCAGCTTAATCTGAGTAAATGTGGAGCTATTTTAACGAGGAACAAAGAAATGCAATTGAGTGTAGAGCAGTAAAAAGCCAGATTCAGATGGGATTAACATTACAGTGAGACATGGGCAATGAAATATTCACTGTGCTCCTTGATAACTTCGGGGGGTGGAGGTGGGGGGTTGAAAGGGAGGCAAAGATACTGCACGAGATGAATTTGAGTCAAAAATCTCTTGGAGTCTACAGTCAAATCATCAACACAGACATGAAACACACATTGAGACAATTCAGTGTGACTTTCACCTGAGGGTATCAAGATATCTGATGTCCATCAAGAATAAACACATAAATCTGCTCAGAAATCATGGAAATATGATGCTTCAGAACTGAGATTCTTCACATTTCTTAATTTTCTAAGACATCAAAGTAATCTGTTAATGGTTACCTCAGTGGGTACAGTGCAAACAGGAACTGGTAAAAGCTTTTAATTGTGCTAATTTGCTAAAATGTACAAATTAATATGCATTCCAGTTCACAAAGTTATGCAAAATTGCATCACTGAATGAAACCACTGTGGTCACTATCCTATAGGTGACCACTGGACAACACCAAGAGAGGAAGACATAGGAATGGACAGAGGTTTAGCTGACAGCTAAATCAATCAATGCCTATGCCTCCATTCAAACTACATTAACATTTTACAAGAAACAAACTTAAAATCCAGTTGTAGTGAATCATAGCTTGACATCTGAAGAAATCTTGCAGGGATGCAGCATGAGGTAACGCTGGTAATCAAGAAGACAGCACTTGCTCCCAAGAACCATGAGAGTTATGTTTTCTGAACACAGGGAACATGTTTTTATTTGTCTCAGCATTTTGCATGTAATCTTTGCTGTAGATATACATTAAATCTGCCGATAGTTTGTTTAGATCGTACCTTAGATGCTTTGTACTGCCCTGTCCCTGAGGTTCAGCCCACATAATCATGGCTACAGAGCATGGCACTGATTGGTTAGAAACGTCTCAGGACACCACTGCATGTCCCTAGGTTAGACCTTAGTCTTGCATACTGAAAAATGCTAAACAGAAACAGTTCTTCACTCTACATTTTGAGATGATTCCAAGTCATTCACTAAAATATTACTTCAACTATAGTGTGGACGATAAATGAGTGTAGTAAACAAGAACTCTATAAAGGTGGCAATTGAGAGAAATGTTGCTGATTCAAGTCCTCACTGAAAGATGGAAAAGTAAAAAAGTAACTGTCCCCTGCCTCTAGAATAGGTGTCATGGTGCACTTGGACAAACCACTGAAACCCTGAACTGCTCCCATGGAGCAGCTTTGCTGCTAATAGTCAAAGACTGTTGTACTCTGCCATTAAAGAATGTTATATCCTTTTTTTTTTTTCTTTTTAACAACATTGCTAAGAATCTGCAGCACTGTGGGGCTGCAGTAAGGTAAAACAGAGCTTTGAGCTAACATGCAGATGTGTAGCAGGTAATGTTTGCCACGTTCACTATTCATTCAGGACCAAAAATGTTTTCAACAAAAATGTATGCAATCCTGTCCCTACCTGTTTTTGACCAAACACAAAACAGCTATTTTTATATTTGCATTAGATGTTGTGTTTGCTAATCAATGCACAATTTAGTACTTTACCTTTACCTCTTAAACAAATGTCCAATACACGTTCATGTGTTCAGACTGGTGCAGTTGGTTGGCTGGTTCTGGTGTTTGCCTGTCAGTTTATTTAACTGCCAGTTTCCATTAAATCAGGCCTGCAGCACTGCCACCGGATCCTGGTGGAGAGACGGAGCAGTTGCTGTGGAGATGGCACAGGTGTCCTGCACTGCCTTGACTGAACAAGAAGTGACTGCAGTCTTATGCTTCGTTGCCTCGACCTCTCCTTGAGCAATATCCAACAGATTGCACACTTGCCGCACACACACTTAGAGCAAGTACACACATCTTATAGCATGTACGCACACTATATCTGTAATATGGCCAGGGAGCAACACAGACAGAAAAAAAGACCTCTGGTGGTTTAAGTTCATGGTGGGATCACACGCACAAGGCCAGAACTCCATTGGACTGGAGGACTTAAAAACTGATGACATACAGTAACTTTAACATAAAGTAAAATAGGATGGAGTTTATTCATCATTCTGAGGGGATATATGGTGGTGTCACTGCAGAAACTACACAAAATTTTAACTCTTTATGCATTAATACCCACAATGAGAACAAAACCTGAAAAAAACACACACAAAAAAAATAAATAAATAAAAAGTTGAGATAAAGGTACAGCAGAGTCAAGGGAATTAATTGGTAAAAATGCATGCTGAAGGTAGATAAATGACATGGATAACATGAATAAAAAATAAGATTCATTAAATTAGTCTGGTCTACAGATGGCAATACCGTGAAAAATGTGTCCAGCCATGCATGATAAAATCTATTACTCACACATGCCCATAATGTATGTACAGAATGTGCATATTTGCATATTGGCATTGCCACTTTTTAAACAGCAGATGGAGGTCCCACATGTGCACAGCATACTATCTATGTTTGTATGGTGTGTCTTTGTTTCCAAACTTTTGAATTTATGCCAGGTTCAAATTATAGACAGTACAAACAAATATATGCACAGTTATCATGAACAAAAACAGAAAGATGAGAAAAAAGGAAAATCAGGTTCAAATCTTAAATCTTTTTCTAATTCTGAAAATTCTATAATGATTTTCCCTCTGATGCAGTCATTATCGTCATTACAGTTATTTTAAAAAAATGGTGTAATACTTACCATGGTCACCATCTTAGGATGTTAACTACTATGCTCTTGTTTTATAATATAAAAATATTTACCTGATGTGGAGGAAAAGTCAAAAGATCATTATTTTAGTTCATCCTGAGGGGAACCAGAAATGACTTGCTGGTGGTGCTAGAGGAAACCCAACAGTTGTATGCCCACCAGTCCAGTTACAGTTAATTAGAATGTAAATGATGAGTTATGGCCAAAAATGTGTTTTGTCACCAAATTCTGATCAGTTCATCCTTAAGTCCAAGTGAATGCTTGTACCAAATTTGAACAATTTCCCTCAAAGCATTACTGAGATATCGCGTTCACAACAATGTGACTGACAGACAGACTAGCTTAAAACAAAGGTGCTTGCTGGTGTTGAGGCATAAAAACAGGAGATGAGCGAATCTACCTAAGTTCATCCTCTAGAGACATCTGCAGTCTGTTCAACTGTTGTCAAGATATTTCAGACTGCACCAAAGTGAATGACTACCCATCAGATTAACATGGCAATCCAGAGAGCCACACTGTTAGCATGGCTAAGAACAAAACAAAAATCAAAACTGGTGATCAAACTACAAATCTAGTACTTTGTGCTGTGATTGAGACAGTAGCTGTTATTTTAGAATCCCCCTCATTAGGTTTTAGAACACTAATGAAGTCAGTGGTGGGCTGTCAGGGCCAGCAAGGCCTTCTCTGCTGGTCCAAACACTGTCACAATTACAGAATTATATTTTTATATATGTTTTTTTTTTCCCTATGAATACTATATGTATTAAATTGTTTCCAATAGTATATGCTTGTCATCTCATCTAATTTCCTCTTGGTTATGCTGCTTCCAATACAGTCTGTTTATGTTAGAGCTTTTGTCCAATCAGATTTCAGCCCCATGTTGCCAAGTTAACAGAAATCTGCCTTGGAGGCTTCAGAATCAACAGTGCAGGCCCCAGTAATTTAAAATGAATGGCAATGAAACTGTTGCCTCGCGGATAATTTAACCAATCAGATTTCAAGTTGGCGAGGCCAGGGCCATCTAGCAGGCCTTCGCTAACGTCAACATTTTCATGTCATTTGATTGGATGGTCAGAGAGCATACTGATCAGGGCTAGCAAACAGCATCTATAGCTACTGGCGCAAGCTAAAACACGTTAATATAGATATAATAGCTGTTTTTTCAACCCACAATCGCTGGACAATGAGGAAGAGTTCAATGGCTCTGTTGTAGAGGTTATCTGTGCATCTCAGTTCCAACAATAAGTCCTTTTCTATCGCTATGGAGCCAAGTTTTAATTTGCTTTAGGGCTGAGAATGTCCACTCAACAAGCAAGTAAAATGCATTTAACCTATATTTTATTGTTTACGTTTTTGTCATTTTATTAGTTAATATTGATGCTTCTGCTGGAGATGAGGTGTGTGGAGCAGCTGTGGCTGCAGTGTTTGGAGACCTATAGAACTGTGTTAATTGGGTCTTTACAGCATTGTTTCAGTAATAGCATTTATTCTGGCAACATAACATGCCTGTCTGTTCAAAGTTCTGTTATACTGCGTGTCTGTATATTGTTGATGGTTTCTATAGCCGTGACATCGTAATGACAGTATTAAGAGGTGGGTTAATTCAGGTAGGACACCAGTGAAGGCCCAGGTGTGAAATGCACGGCCCGCTGCATGAAGTTCACCTCACTCTGATGAGGTTCATTCTCCTCCAGCTCTCTCTGCAGAGGTTACAGTATGTGTAACCCACACCTCTTTATTCACCATCAGCTTATCTAAATATTACCTTTTTTTATTTCATACAAGGCACTTTGTCCTGATGAATGTCTGTATCTGCTTTGCAACATTAAGTATTCTGGGGAGTTTGGCGGTTGCCTAGCAACATAGTTGTAATCATAATCTATCTATTGCTCAGTATGTTGTTTCTGTTTTTAATCAGTTCACCCTGGCTTTCAAGATTAAAAATCTGAGGATGATGATGGAAACAGCTGTTGTGTCTAGTCTTGTTGGTTTCAGTTAGGGATGCAACGATACCACTTTTTTTCAAACCGATACGATACCGATACTTGGACCTGAGTATTTGCCGATACCGAGTACCAATACGAGTACTTATTAATGCGATTACACTTCGTACATTTACTTGAAAACATGTCTTATTTTCATCAGATATTGTTTCATTCTCTGGCTGTAAGAAATTGCTGTGACTGACATTTGAACATTCCATACCGGATACTGGTATCGGTATCGGTGCATCCTTAGTTTCAGTCATGTTGAAGAGCTATTCCCATCTTAACTAGTTTATTGATGTGTCAGAAGTACAGGAATCGATTCTGCCTGAAATCATAATTACACTGTCCTGCAGCTATCGCTATGTCAACTTTTTGAGTTCATACAGTTATACAGTTTGCCCTAAGCTCTTACTTATATTTGGTGTATTTTTTCCTTAAACAGCTGTTCATGCAGAGATTTTGTACACACTAAGAACTAATGCTCCCAAATCTTATCTATACTAATATTCCGGCACAAAAAATGATAATATCTTCTATATATATAATACCACTTAAAACGCGGATGAATATTACACAATCTACTTTAAAACTATAAACACATAGAGGCACCTCAAGTGTAGATATTATATCAGCGTTTCCGAGAACTGTTGTCTTCCTGCTCTTTAGAAAATTACTGAGGAGGAGTAAACCTCTTTGTTTTCTCTAGTACCTCGGATAGACAGGGTTTGGGTGCGATGACTGGCTGGCAGCAGGAGCCCAGAATGAGGCAGGAGCCAGAGAACCGACTATCTTCAGTAATAGACTGTTGAAAATCATTAGATAAACAAGACTAATCATGGGCGGTGCGGTGGTGGGGCGGGAGGGACGGTTGATGAGGGGTGAAAAGGTCGTGTGGGTGGTGAACACTTGAGAGGGTGGAGGATGCGGTATAACTGTTTAAAATAAGGCCCCATAGTAAAACAACATTCACCAAATACTAGGTCACTCTGAAATTGAACTATTGCTTCGCCTCAATCTGAATTCCTAATTTCTCTTGGGTGTTTGGTGAACCCTCATCAAAGTGGTGAATTCTGTCAAACCATTGGAGTGGTTATCCTTCATACGGTTTATTCATGTCGGTAGCCGCAATCATCACAGCTATACACGTTTGCTGGTGAGTGTAACCTGGGCGTCAAAATATCCTAAAGTCTCTGCCGGTCATCCGCAACCTATAACTCTGTTCCACAGGTCCGTATTTATCCATAGCTGAATAGAATGGGTTTGCTCTCATGAAACAGCGGCGATATTTTGATTATCCACGGTCGTCAGTGATCGCCACCAAAATAACATATTCTGTCGTCCTTCGTTTGACGCGGGTTTGATGTGGGATGGTGGGTTTGACCAGCTATCTGTACTATTGCTAATGGAATGGCAAGTCGAAAATTCTTCCCTCATGAAAGATCAGAACCACTACTCCCCACTTACTAGATGCACTGCTCAGCGTAATAGAAAGCCATCCTAGAAGTGTCAGTGGAATGTTATGGACACAAATGCTAAAATTTAAAATGTCACACTCCATTAGGCACAGAACACGGAGGTGTAGCCGGGCATAGAGATGGACAGGGCGTTGTTCCATCGCAGGGCAAACTTCCACAGGTCTATGAAGGTGGTGGAATGGCAGGATTTCTTTCCTCCGATGTTTCTGAGACTAACTGGCGGCACACGCTGGCCAACAGGACACCACAGCCTGTGCAAAGTACACAGCGAGAGGTGTGTGCAGCCTTTACAAGCCGCTAACGTGGGTTAATTTCCCATACTGCTCTCATACACATGACACTGCCTGTCAGTATCTGGGAGATGATCAGGTTATTTCTCTGCCTGACATGGTACTGGGGCACCTAGATTCAATGTAAAGTCTTCCATGTGTGTGCTGCCTTTCATGGGCAACAATTACTGCTCGCTGGCACCGCGCCACCTCAACGCGCAGCAGCGGACGCTGTCCGCGCTTCTTGCCGGCAATGCACTATGCCGATCTCCACCACTTGGCTGCTCCACCTTCACTAATATACCAAAGTACGCCAGCAAGCCGTAACCCTCAAAATTAACCAAGCATTACTCGAAATTTCGCCTGGAAACCGAATCACGTATCCGTCGCTCGCTTCCTTCCTTCTTCTTCGGTGGTTGGAATATGCGACCGGTGCGGTGACGGGGCGGCGGCGGTCGGTCGGTGAGACGTCGCGCCGTACGTGGGACGGTGGCGTGATTTGGTCAGATTGTGGGTAGGGCCATACCATATATATATATATATATATATATATATAAATATATAAGTCGGTTTGTGTGGTTGGTTGCATCTAATCTCTCATCTTTGGGCAGGAGAGTAACTTGTTTCAAATTGTATGTTGCTGTGGCGCGGTTGGTTTGGTTTGGTGGCATCTCAATCTGCCGACATCACTCTCCTACTTTCTTTAGTCTACAAACCATCCTGTACTCCTTCTTAATACCATCCTACCGGCTCCATCGACAAAACCCTATTCGCTAAAAGAAAAATGATATGCGCCATATATGCTGTATATACGTATATATCTCCGTGCGGCGAAACAAGCCAAAACAAAGGCTTCGCTTATGCCACATATAACCATAACAACAATATATATATATAATCAAAACCATAACGAAAGTAACATAATATTTCATCGGTTTGTCGCCGGGAACGTGTGGCATCGTGCGGTGGATATTCGCTGGTTGTGCGCGGGTAGCGTTTCGGTGAGATTGGGGTTTCTCAGTTTTCTCAGTTCTTTTCCTCAAATATAATTCCATAAACCCTGACACCCAGTGCCATTCAGGCTAGTAATGACCATTGTTGTTGAGGTGGCCTGTGGCCAGTCTCAGGTCCTGAGCCTCAGACCATGCACTGGGGCACAGGCAATAGATCACAAAACTGCTGACCTGGGCTCTAAGGTTTTATGACGGTCGGTTGTGGCCAGTAAAATAAAATATTGGGCTTCACTAAAAACTCTTCGGTTCAGGGCAGCTTGGTATCTCTGGTCATAATCTCAGCCGGTCACTTAGGTCATTTGATCCATTGTTTCATGCTCAAAATATTTTAGTTAGTGAGACGCCAACCTGCGCTGCATCCCAGGAGGCCGGGCCTTTTAGGCTCAGCACAAGGTTGGTGGCAACTATCAAACTCTGGTTTTCTGATCAGGCATGCTGGAGGCTGCCTATGACATCTTTGATGCTCTCATCAACATCAGTTGGACTCTGTGCGGTGTTCTTTAATTACTGTAATCTTGTATCTCTCCTTCTGGGGTGCTTTTTTGTATGGCACAGCTGGAGATTGTGGCACCACTACATCCTGATGTCGCCGTCTAGTACCTGGCTGGATACTACATATACTCCTAGCCAGTCAGCAATAAGGGCCTTGGAAAAGCTACCAAGTTAGGGTTTGCGCGGTTGGTCTCTGTTGTGTACATGCTCTCTGAGCGGGCCTCACTAAAATCTAGCTGAGGTCACTGTCTCTAAATGGACTGCTTATATGGCGCTTTTCTAGTCGTATGATACTCAGCTAGCACCACTCTGCGTCACATTTCACCCATTCCACAGGCACTTTCTTCTGAAACTGCTCACCCCGTTTCACACGGTCTTTACATTACAAACGCCAGAGCAGCGTCAGGAGTTCAGTATCTTGCGAGATACCGGCATGGACGCTGGAGGCTGAGATGAACCTTGTGCCCATTGGTTGGTGACGATCTATCACCTAAAACCCACACCGCTCTGAGGCCAGACGACTGTGTGGTCTAACACATAGCCAGCACTGAATGTCTTGATGGTTTAACGTCTTCTCGGATTAGGTTTAAGCACACTAGTACAGGTATAGAGTCACCAGGCATTCAGTACTATTCTTGCTTAAACTTCTGCAAAAATATGGTATGAAAATACAGCCAAATGATTTGACTTCTTCTGTCCTTTTTATTTTAGTGCTATCATCCCCTCCTAACCATTTCCATTTCCTCTGCCCTCCCAACTTATTTAGAACTAGAGTATTTTGCTCCGGCCCGGGTTGGGACGTGGACGGTGGTTTCCTCTTAAAACTTTTGTTTCTAAATTAAATAGTTCTCTTTCTTTGTCATGAAAAGCTTGAGCCATAACAGCATAGGTTGCTGCACACCCAAAGAGGGCTGAAAACATTCCCACCCTGTAAACAACTCACTAGTCAGCTTCACTGGCAGTCTTGACGTCGGCTCCATTCTTTCATAATTTACCAGCCTCATTAGTATTGAGCGTATTAAATGTATCCTGGGTACAGACATGATCATGTCATACGTAACTAAATATTCCTCATAGAGATCAGGAGTGGCATGCTTGTAATCTCGTGCGTATTCCTAAATTGTGGGTAGGCGCAGTGGTTGGTGTGCGATGATGGTGGTGCCAAAATATCGCACACCATGTTAATATCATATCTCAGATTGGCACTGGAGCTGAACTTGATGCGAGAATATTTGTGCATCTATTTGTATGCAAACTCTTTAAGTAAATGGGCTGACTGCACCCGCACCATGCTCAAGCCCGCAGAAATCCGCCTCCACACACCAGTTTCAATCCATGAACTTCATCAAATTAATCTGCCTTCTTCGTCACCTGCTAAACACTCAGGGTTGTTTGGGGTTTGGGGTTTGTGGATGTATTTCGTTTGTAGTCTGTGTGTCATCATTAAGCAAGGCAGGTATTGGTACGTGTGTGTTGTGGTTGTGAGCAGGCAGTGGCAGAAACTGGTGGCGGATGGGGAGTGGCAGTTGGTGGGGTGAGATCAAGGGCAGACAGGAAAGTTCCATTATTCTAACCCTGGTATCAGTTGCTTATGAGAGAACTAATGCAGTAGATACAAAGTCATTTGCAGCCGTTAAAGTGATTGAGTGGTATAAAGTGGTGGGGCCTGTTGGGAATCACTGCTAGTTCACACAGGCAGGGGTGAAAGCCGATGGTGATACAGGGATAAGGCTGGTCAGTGTGGCTGGCATGCCTGGCTCCCGGCTCCCTCAAGCATTCTTCATTGCATTCAGAAACGGGTGGAGTGAGCATCCCACAAGTTGCATTTGTAATTCGTTGGCTGCTTTTCCAAGTTCTTTCGTTAACAAGATAGATACATGTGTGCTTACTAATTCCCTCTTGTAACTTTCATTAAAGTAGGTAGTCATAGTAGATTTCGACCAAGGCATCTGGTGTCCTTCTCTTGGAATGGAAATATAATTCTAACTCTTAATCTCAATTGGTTTGGTGTGGGATCGCGGTGGTGTGGGTGTCCACCAGGCCTTCGACTTTCTCGAGCACCACCGTGGGTGTCAGCTAAAAACAACTTCTCAACACCTCCATAGTACTTTAAATGAAAAATCTTTAACTCACCATCGAATAAAACACAAGAACCATGAAATATCTATAAATTCAATATCAAATAGCCAATATAAAATGTAATCCAATAATCTATTAATTTGGGCGGTGGGATGAGTCGGCGACGTGGTGGTTTGTGTATCTGTTTCTAAAATTCATTCCTTCTAATTATATTTCATTCCCCAATCATCAACTAATGTCAATATCTTCAAAGTCATCGTCAAAAGCCTAAACAGGTATTGATTCCTTTGCAAAAAATATTAATTTTAATTTTAGTTGGACTTGAATAATATTGAACATGAAAAATAAAGTCCAAATATGTTGGTATCAATAGCCTGCAAAAAGCTAAATTAGTAGAAAAATAAAACAAAGTCATAACTGTTGGTGTTAGAAGTACAAATATCTTGAAGGTGACCGACTCTGTTATCTCAATTTATCTCATTTCAAGACGAATTCAACCTGAAAGAACCGCCCTCCCTTTCTATGTATTAAAAGCACAAAGGACGGTTGGTTGGGACATGTGGCATGTAGTAGCAGACCAATCGTATCCTCTCAGTGCCAGCCAGGACCTCTCTCCTCCTATGTCTAGGGGCCGTAATAGGTTTCAATTACACAGATGAGCTCGAGACAATACCATCAGCGCCAGTGGCTCCTATCACTTATAAAACCTGGGCTCACATTTTATCCATGGGATCTAAGCCTTAAAATGAGGTTGGGACCTCCTCAGCTGGGTGCAGGGTGTTCAGATTCAGTAGTGTTCAATGCTGCACTATCTGCCTGGGGCAGATGCAGGTGCTACTTTATAGATACATAATATTTGGTAGAATCTAACACCAAAGCTCCACGAATATTGCAGATTTTTGTAGTAGGTTGATCATGTCATTGATGGAGGTAACACTGCATGTTTTTTAAAAGGGCGACGAGGGCGACGTGGACAAGAATAAGTGCTGCACGCTGTGTAACATGTCCTTTACCTAAGCAGTGGTGGCACAGTCACACTACCAGGGTAAAATCCACGCCAAGAGGCTAAAGCTGCTACTGGGGGAGCAGCCCGCCATCACAACCAAAGGTATAGCCCCTGTTCAAAATGCATTGTGGGTATAAATGATAGAGAAGCTACATTTTCCGAAGGGGACTGAAAAGAAAAATAATTAAGGAATGAGACACGTTGCCACATGGGTTGACGATGTTTGGAGGTGTTGTTATGTACGTGTGAAGTGGAATAGAAAATGATTTAAAATAATTATGAAGCACTTGGTTCAGACCGAGTGTGTGTTCTCCCTACATCTTTCCCATTGTTGTTTCTGAGTTGGAGTTCGAACAAATAGCATTGCCAGTGCCTGATATATTGTTGTCCACTGTATATATTAGTGTATAGGTGCAGTGTCTTGATTCAGTGCTCTGAAACATCACATACATACAGAAGCACTGTAAGGGTCAAAATATACAGCAGGAGCCCAAAGGCCGAATCCATACAGCAGCATGGACGAAGGCTGGAGGAACAAATTACATTTACTCTCATTGTTGTTGTTGGAACAAAGCATCTTCTTCGTACTTCTTTGTTCTGTTTTGAGTCAGCCATTATTTTCAGTCTGTTAGATAAAAGTCAGTCATAAACTTCACTAAAGTTGTGCTAACATGTGGACGTTGATGATAGATAGATGGATAGATAATACTTTATTGATCCTCCACAGGAGAAATTCAGTTGCCAAGCAACTCTAAAAAATGAATAGTTTTCATTCTGTCAGGATGAGTTGCTAGCTTTAGTTTAGCTGTACTTCATTCATATGAACGCTTTGTTTGTGTCTACAGGAAGTTTGTTGTTCCTCAGTGGTTGTTGACATATCTCTTACTGTGTGTTTTACTTTGTTGAGAAATATGTGTCTGGTTTCATGTTCAGGTGTTATGACTTCAGTTCCTGCATCCAAGATGAAGGTATATTGCTGCCTTCCATTAGAGAGAGCAAAGTAATTGATGTGAGGACACAAATGATTAACTTGAGTTAACACACTGAGTAATTTGAAAGTTTGGATTACTAAACTGGGGCAATCAATCAAGTATTTTGAACAAATAAATGACTAACTTCAAGGGAATTATGTTTAATTTCAAGGCATAAATTACAAATTTAAGAGAATAGTTAATAATGTAAACAAAAATAACACCATGGACAACCTTTAGTGACTAGAACAGTCCTGAGGTCATTCTGTCTTTTAGTTGTAGATAGGGATCAGAACGTCGTGGCATGAACTGACCACATTTTTTGGCACAACTGTAGCCCAAATTTTATCCCTGAGAAGAATCTGTGTTTCTGTCTACATAACAGCAGTATTGCCAGTAGCAGATCTGGTCATGTGCTGTACTGTATATTAGTTTTACAGTGATGCTTCAGTGATTTCAATCACGTCCCCAGTCATTTTTATGTCTGAGTATTACACAGCCTCTGTCCTGTGGGAATATTCTGTCCCTCTGTTCCACATTTTCAGCAGTGACTCATCAGCTAAAGATACTTTGCTTGTTAGATCTGATAGGAATGTTTATAACATGGAACATGAGTAATTTATAGACGTAATAAAGTAATGCATATAGACTAGGAAACATATTCATTTAAATAACCACATTCTCACATTACTCTGACATTAAAATCATAAAACACCAAAATTCCTTAGGTAAAACTAATGTTGTTTGAGAGTAAAAGAAACAACAAACAATGCATAGACAGACATATGCACATCACTTCCTTTGAGATTATCATTTTAGATGGGCAGCTGCCAACTTACCATGTCAGTCTCCAGTCCACTTTCACTCTCTGCCTCCAGCATTACTATTGTACTCACCTTAAGGGCATGAGTGCTGTACTTTCTCTTACTGCCCTCTCTAGCAGACTAGCAGTGAAACAGAAACAGAGTTGGGATGATGCAACGTGAATGGGAGCGCAGACACATAAATGTTAGATTGTAAGTTTAAGTGGGGATCCACAAATTTTGGCAATGTGATGTGCTGCAGTACTGATAATTCTGAGTTTCTTTTTTATTTTCTTTTATATCTTTGTCTATCCTTTTATCTATTCAACTATGACAGTTAAATCTCAGCAATTGCAACATGTTAAACATTATGTGGCAAGTTAAAAAAAACACATGCTATACAGTGCAATCAATCTGAGAGGAGAAAATCTTTTTTTTAGTGCCACTTTGTTGTTGATATTTTTGATTTATTAGTGAAATTTTCCAAAACCATTTTATGGGTTGTCATGAAATTTGGTGGAAGCTTTCATGCTGTCCAGAGGATCTTAAGGACTTTGGTGATTGTCTGTTTTTTCTTCTACCACCACCACCATATCTCAACATCATATCGGATGGATTAGCAGAAATGTTTGTACAGACATCCATGACAATGGATCCCTTTGGTTATCCATTGGCCTAATACTGTGTGGTCTAGACCTGCTCTATTTGAAAAGAGCTTCTTGATAATGATGTGACTTGGTGCTATATGAATAAAACTGACTTGACTTAAATTACACTTAAGCTCTATTATAAGGTTAAAGTTGGGCTAATAATCAAATAGTATCATGCTGCCATGCTAAACTAAGATGGTGAACATGACACAACATTATACCTGCTAAACATCAGCATGCTAACATTGTGAGCATGTTAGCATGTAGTTCAAAGCATATAGCCCCACAAAGCTGCCAGCATGGCTGCAGACTCATACCATTGCATGACATGATTTTTGGGGCCAGTTACAGTTTACTAACGGCAGCCAAACAAGCTGGTGTAGTTGGATGTTTTTTTATGATTCTCTGTGTGTGTGTATTTAGATTTAATCACCAACTGTTCTTTACCTTGGGGTGATTGAGGTCTTCTGCTGTTGTAATCCACTGACAGCTGCTCTCCTTGAATCTACTTACAAATTGGCTGTTGTGAGAATAATGAGTGAGGGTCACGGGGGGAAACAGAGAATGAGAAACATAGCAAACATTATATTTTCAAATTATTCTGGAGCCCAACACCTGAGTCCACAGTGAGCAGTGTGGTTGTGAATAGATCAGCCTTGAGCTTTGTTTGTTTACCGTAGCTTGTTGGCGCTCCAGTTGACCGAGTCATTTATATGCACTTCACAGCTTTGTGTTTTACTCTGAGCCCTTAGATATTCCTCACCACCACTTTGCTTTTAATTTGTTTGAAGTTTTCCGTTTACTGATAAAGCGGCACATTTTTATTGTGGCATTATTTGAAGTCTCCCATTGTTTGACCGTCCTGAATTTATCCCGCATTAGTACTGCTTTAACCACTGCAGCCTTTTTTCTCTCTAAAGTGGTAGGATTGAATCAGTAGATTGGCACACAAACCTCTTGTCTTTGAGTTAATGTTTGTAGGATTGGTCCTTGAACCCTCTGGCTTAAAACAAGAATAGAGTAGAAGCACCACAATAGCATTTAAGATAGAAAGTGGGACAGACGAAGTAAATTCGGCAGAGCTAGTTCAGGCCAAATACAGAGGCTATACAGCAATGTTTTGCAATGGTAACGCCAAAAGAAAATTAAATTAGCTTTCTGTTGCTCACCTGAAATGAAGGAGATGACAATACGGTCATAAATTCTTAAATGAAAGTCTTAAATTCTTATTCAAATCAGCCAGAAACCTTGAGCAGCTCTGTGCTTTTGGTCACTACAGTCAGCTGCACAGTCGTCATGACCAAATGTTAATCAAATGCTGCTGCACCATCCTGTTGCTGCTGCCTCCTGTGCTGCATTTGCAACCCAGCATTCACCCGTGGGCTCTGTTCTGTTTTATTTGAGAGTTTTGTATTGATCTCTCTCTGCTCTTGCTTTGGCTGGTTGAAATATTTATGTTCTTGGGGCGTGATCGAAATGAAGCCTGATGGCAAAAAAATTTTTTTTTTTATTCTTAGTACATTGTTTTTGTTCAATTCATAGCTAAACTACTGAAGGGCAAACTCATTTTCATATTATTCCAAAAAAAAAAAAAAGCACTTTATTTTGTCCTCCCTTTGTGTACAAAAGCAGAATTCCACTGAAAAGTAGGAGTGAGAAGCAGTTTTTCTCGTGTTTTTCACTTAGGAGATTAGGTCTGAAGTATATCAATTATCTTGAATTTTGTTTTCTTTGAGGTGCATTCAGTGCAATACATACAAAAAGAACATAACACTTTGTGTGTGATTATAGAAAAACTATGAAACCTATGAAAAAATTGATCTAATGTGACAAAGCACAAAGGGTGGTTACTGGTATAAAGTGTATGAATGAATATGAAGAGGTTTAAGACAAGTTGAAAATGCTCAGTAATGGGCAGAATGTCCAGAAATAAACAAATACACTGCATATAGAAATCTTTATAGAACATTAGGCATACTATGATTTAGAAGCATCCAGTTTGTTTGTTTTTTTCCTCTAAGCTAACAGTTCAATAAGTAATAATTTGTCAATAGACCAAACAGTGGGATATTTTGGCCATAAGTTCAGAGAACTTCCACACTGTTTGATTCCATTTGTACTTTGCTTTCTAAAAAGTCGGATTGCAGTCTCATGATGCAAGCACTCAGACAGTGCCCTTTGCTATTTGCTCTCTTTGCCACATGTCAGTGACAGACACAGCCATTAAGCATTGCATCTGTGGCCAATGGTTCAGAACAGAGGCAGCTCCATCTAGACTAAAAGAGGGGGGGTGACGCAGCCATCGATCGAACTGACACCCAGAAAACTACTGGGACACTGAAGAACATCATCCCCACCGGACAGACAAATTAGAAAAAAACTTAAATTCTGACTGTTTTGAATTGCAGCAGGTGATATTCAGTTCTCTGAGCCGAGAGTGAGGAATTTTAACTTCATCACAAAAAAAGATTTCGTCACAAAAAAATGAACTGAATTAACCATCTCTCCATTGATGTTCATAGATACAGTGAAATACAAATATCAGACCCATATATTACCCTCAATGCTTGCCCTTGCACATATACTGTCAGAAGATTCATAAAGGGAAAAAACAGTGTCTGTCAATAAGGTTCAGTCTGTTGCCCAAATGACCCATATTCCAGTTGAAATAAAAGAACTGCTAGCTTTGGATCACAGCTTGTTTTATCCTCCGAAACAGTAATTTAAAGTACCTCTATTGTACAGGCACCCAGATCTGTCACAAATAGAAAATGTCAGGAAGATAAATCCAGGGCACCGGGAGGCCCAGGATATTGATTTCTACATAAGTAACGTCAGCGGACTGGCCGAGTTCCTCTGTTGATCCGCCTGTCTCTCGGGACCCGTTGTTGTTCTAGTCTGCTGTCAGCCAGTATACAGTTGCAAAAACTCTAGCTTGCCTGGCATTTTTTTTCCTCACTCACCCCAGACACCAAAGACCCATGCAGGTGGTGCTGTTAAAAAAAGCCTCAATAACCCGCTGATGAGAATATCTCTGTTGTCATAGGAGACTTTACTTCATACATTTTTTTGTCTTTGAACAGATGGTGTGTATCTTCCTTTTGGGTCCATAACCCCCATTCAAAACCCATGATAAACATTTCAAAAGTGCACGGTCATCAATCTGAAATTATCATGTTGAAAAGCCCTGCGTAAGCTGTTCTGAATTTCATATTAACTTTTTGAACATGCAAGAATTTCATCTGACAGTGAAAATTAATGTTTAATGTTTATCCCACAGGCACAGTATTACACATAGCCTCTATAAGCTAAACAAAAAAACAAACAAACAAAAAAAAACCTCTTTGCCCTTTTACTCTGGCACAGTTGTACTAATGTGAATATTTTCACTGACCCATATAGCACATGCTCATCTCCATGCATTTTTAGTTGAATATTAGCTGCTGGTGTTGCAATGTGTTGCAATTCCAATTCAGTTTCTATTTTGGAGCTCAAGCAGGTTGAATGAATGTTAATTTGTCATTAGCATTTTATATAATCACAGCCACATGTATTTTCATATTCCTCCACATGGTTTCTCTAAGCAGTATTTCCAGATTCTGGCCTGTATCCAATTGTCTGGGCCGTAAGCACAATAGCTGCCATGAATGTCACTTCCTTTAACATCTGCAGCTTAATGTGGGGATGTATTTTCCCTGCACTGATTTACTGGGAGGTGATTTGGTGAAATCTGGAGCTAAAGTGTTCATATGGTAATGTAGCCATTGCTTATTGTCCCCTCACTTTTAACTGGAAATACTATGTGACTACATGTCCAAATCTGTTAACAGAGAGCCAACAGTTAAAGTGTTTATATCATAGCATTAACAATTAAAGAGCTCAGTATTTTTGAAAATGCCCCTTCAGGTTACTCACTATTTCTCAAACTGATGGGCTGCCTCAGCATTCAGACAATTTTACATTTTCATACAGTTACATTTTAGGGATTCTTGGTAACATTCCAGTGCAGTGCAGCAGCTCAACTCTGAGATCGTCATGAAGCTGGAGCCATCAAAAATGAATGAAAAAGACACAGCAAGGAACTTACTCCTGTCGCTATATTATCATAATCGTAAATAGCTGTAAGTGTGCACTTAAAGTTACAGCTGGAAAACAACAATGGTAAAAGCTTTGATGACTGAATGATGATTTGACTGACATGGGGGTTAGCAGATACAGTAATCAGGTATAGACATATACTGTATGTATTTCTTACATTCCATACTTTTAGCAAAAATGGATTGCCAAATGGCTTTTTTAGCCATGCTAGCTAAACTGTCTTGACAAATAGTCTTGTAACAGAACATTTACTAACTATAACTATACTTTAACTATATTTAGAGGCTCTGTGCCAGTAAAATGGAAGAAAAGTGGCACCACTGAAAATTGCACTTGTGATCTCATATAAAATGTTTGTAAGGTGTCCCTGTCCCAAGGCACAAAATGCAGGAGGAGGGAAATGGAAATTCATACAAATAGCTACTATTATACAAACAGTCAAATCTGCGGCACTGTTTTATTGCAAAAAGATTAACAGACTAGCTAGGATGAAACAGACAGAGAAACAATGTAAAGCAGCTGTGGGAGGCCTTTATATATCTTTATGTTTTGAGTTGCATCACAACGCAATGCAACAGCAATGCCTCTCTGTTTCCCTCTGACTTCAAATGTTTCAAAGCAGCTGCAGTCCAATGTGATCTGACTGAAGCAGCCATAATACTTTCTGCACAGGCTTATTGTATTGTTTATTTGTTGTCAGAAATAATGTTGTCAAAGGGGTTTGGAAGTTTTAGCAAAAATCTCCCACACTGATTTTTCTCATTCAATCAAAATTACTTTTTATTTTTTGAGCTGACAACATCCTGATATTTAATTTGCATTTCCCCACATAAAACCTTCTTCTTGAGGGATAAATGTATACTTGCAGTTCCAAAAGTGTCTTCTCTTCAACCAATAGAGCTACAAGGAGGGAGTGTCTTTTCAGACATGTACAATACATGTTAAAGCAGCCAAACATTAGATCTTTTTAGAGGTACTTTATGCAAATCAGATGAACTGTGGCTTTGCTCATTATATCAGCAATCTGAGTGAATGGTGTGCTATGTGACACAAAATTTTGTGCCCCTGGTGGTAATTTGTGACGGGCTTAGTAAATACTTCCTTTAGTCTTGTTTTTCCTATTTCCAGCTTTATAGTCTAAAGTCTAAACTGCTTATGAGAGTAGGCTCTGCTTTGTAGGACTTGAGGCTAACAGATAGTAGTAAAGGGTGGATGGAGGATGGACATGTTTTGTTTGTTTCCTTTTCATGACCTGCACAGCTCACAGAGCTTCTTCCTCAGAGACAACGTGAAAATATGAGGAAATGTTTCATTTCCTGAGTCGTTCAGAGAGGGTTTGTAGGCGGGGGGGGGGGGGGGGGTGGGAGTGAGAAAAGCCCAAAAGGGAGCGGCATTGTAGGAAGAGATAACTGCATGGATTCAGAGCACTTTGATCTCCTTCTCTCACAGATGCTGAATCTCCTCAGATTTATAACTCTGTTCACACTAAATAGGTCTACTTTGTACTGCTTCTCTGTCTGCATACAAATGCCATGCAAGGAGGGGATTTGGCTTTTAAACACAACTTAGTGCCAGAAACTAGTGCAGGTGAAATGACATGTGCTATTTCAGCTGAGAAATAAAATATTGCAGTAGTGTGGCACATGGAAACAGTGTATTTCTTTGAGCCTTTGCTTTGCCCTACTGTAGATTTGATTTTTAATGGATTTTCAGTTTTCAGTTATTAACTAGGCTGGTCAATGATGAGCACAATCTTCACTCAAACAGCCTCCTGAAGCATAAAACAGCAACTAAAAGAGCTGAATAAATAAATTACAGTGAGCTTCAAATTGACAGTTGGCAAACCCACACAATTTCTACACAAAATAGCATCAAGTCCAAGCAGTCTGACAGTGTTTATTGCAGCGCTGCTGCATGAAAACTCCTATTGGTTTGAAGTTCTCATCAAAAAAGCACAAACAAACACTAAGAAAATAGAAATTAGGCTATTTATGTAAAGCTGCTCGTTGAAATGTAGGTTTTTCATCAAACAGAAGTGGTATGCATCTCCCAAGAGACAAGCACCAAGTGATGTGAATATGTCTAATTACTGCCATAGACTTTTTTACTGAAGAACAGGGAAGCCATTATCTGAATCACTTGAAATTCCAAGTGCTGTGAAGACACAGGAACTTGGAAGTAGCAACATATTGGCACTTTACTGGTACATTCTGTATTTGGTACAATACAACCCACAGAATTAAACAGCTCAGCAGCTACAGGGGTGCCAGGCACCCACAAATAACCCACAGATAGAACCTGTTTAGGGTAAAATACATGTATTTGAAGGAATTTATAGCATAGGCAGTACTAGACTAGGACTACTTGGGGTTATAGTTCCACTAAGGAATGACTGAAGAATGAAGTCCATAGCCCTGTCAATAAATAATTAAGCTCACAACTAACCCCAGTGAGAAGAAAAATTACCTGTGGGCCACGAGTGAAATAAGAGAAAAAACAAAAAGTCAAAAGAAAAACATAATAGTAGAATGCAATAAATTG
The DNA here is from genome assembly GCA_033238685.1 of Lates japonicus. Taxonomy (NCBI): domain Eukaryota; kingdom Metazoa; phylum Chordata; class Actinopteri; family Centropomidae; genus Lates; species Lates japonicus. The sequence continues at coordinate 3,588,324 of BRZM01000014.1, forward strand.
TCAGCTTGCCTGTGTGTACAGCACAGAAATACATGTATTGCTAAGTCTTGTCAGTGGTTTAAAACTGAAATGGGAAGGGAGGGCATTTTTGCCTCATGCACAATGGACATGTATCTTTGTGTTATTAGCTATGCTAGCAGCTTGGCTCTAGGGAAATTTGATCCAGGCATCTGGGGTTCCTTCGAGGATGAATTCTATATTTCCCAATCCTTTTGGTTTTGAGTGAAATATCTCAACAACTATTCAATGGATTGCCATGAAATTAGGAACAGACATTCATGGTGCCCAGAAGATTAATACTTGTGGTGATAATAGACTGTGGTGATCCCTGACTCTTCCATCTAGTGCCACGACCAGGGCAAAAGTTTGACATATTAATTAAATTATCTCTAATTCTGCAAGATGGATTGGGAAAAATATTGGTACAGACATTTATGGTTCCCAGAGAATGGTTCCTACTGAGCAACTGTTGGTCCTCTGGTGCCAGCAGTAGGTCCATATTTGTGGTTTTGAGTGACATATCATGACAACTACTGAATGGATTAACGTGCAATTTGGTGCCAGAATTCATGGTGTTTGTGAACTGTGGTGATCCCCTGACTTTTCATCAAACAACATCATCAGGTCAAAATTTCAGTCTGTTTCATACTTTGGTTACGGTATGCAATAGTTTGGCTTTCTGAACAAATGTATTATTCATATTAGGCCTGTGCCAGCAATCAGGTCTGAAATTTGCCCATTTGACTTCAGTCATATCTACTTTTCGACTCTGCAGTTAATACTTGCAGTTAATGGATCAGTTTTGTACTGAGCCTTGTGACTGCTAAGTGTGTAAAACTGCAAAACTGGACCCATGACAGACTCTACAACATTGTGCGTTATGGTCTCGACACATGGCAGACATGAGCATGTCACCTCTCATGTTCACTCAAGTGAATATTAAAGGGTGATATCCAAGTGTTGCCCGTCTGTAAAGTTACATTTGATACTAAGCATTGTCCAAACTCAAACTGAAGAAGTGTAGAAATGCTGCAGTGTAAGCTTGTGTGCTGAATTGCTTCACTCTTTCCTCCTTTTCAAAACCCTTCACCCTCAAATTTGGTCAGACAGCAAAGGGCCTATCAGGCCAATAAACTGTTGCAGTGTGCGTATGTATGTGCGTCCGCTGACTAACCAGCTACCATGCTGCCATTATGAAATGTGGCATGTGTACTGTCTTCTTGATTTGATGATAATAATTTAAGACCATCAGGCTGGGATGATTCATACCCTGGCGTACTGATGATTCTCCCAAAAAATGTTCTCCTCAGACATCGATGTCAAAAAAATTGTAAGGCTTCGGGAAAAAGCTGCAATCCTCTCATATTAGTTTTTACTGTGTTCTTGATGCCTAGCACTGTGTGTCCATAGCTCCTGAATTCATCTGTCTGCAGCAAAATAAGGCATATTTTTATCTTGCTGATGTTTAAACTTATAATAGAGAAAAGAGATGGCCTTCTCAACAAGTTTACCACACGGCACACCAAGCTGATGCCATCTGCCTCTTGGCGATGATGATGAGCCCGCCTTCTGAGCTGAGCTGAACCCTCAATCAAAGCACAGAGGGTTGTTAAACAGTATGGCTCTAATGATGCACTAAACGGGAGGAAAGGGTTTCATTCCTTTATGTGCCTGCTGGGTTATCAATGAGACTGGAGAGCCATCCTGTTATAACAAAGCCTGTTATGAATGAGGAGTCTGCCGCCTTGTATCGAACGTAAAGACTTTAGGTAAAGACTTTAGGTAGTGGGCTGCTAGAAAAATGGCTGGGACACTGTTGTAAAAGCAGTGAGAATCAGAGTGTGATTACACTTTGCTGGAGGAGGATACCAAACACAGAGAATGTGCTGATGATGATAAATGATCTTTGCTTAGGTCTTGTAATCATGCCCCTTTAATTCCTGAATATTTGCAGAAAATTATTTGCCTGAGTTTCTCCTCATTTCCTCTCAAACTGTGGACATCTTTTACACAAGAGATTTGGACAATAAATCCTCCAATAATCTAATCAATAATGTTTTGTTCACACCTCTTTTTAATAGATGGTAATCTAAATTGAAGAGCAACTTGCTGTGGTTGAGGTGGAGAGTGGCCATGCAAAGTGCTGGACGATGACTTTGGAGACTGAGGTTTCTGTTCTGCATCCCATATGTGGTCATGTTTAGGCTACAGCTTTTTGGTTATAGCTGTACTAACCAATATTTATATTTTAACAATGGATATTTCAGCATTTTGTGAAATACATGTATTTGCTTATTAGATAAGAGCCAGGTACCTTGGCTCAGCTTAGTCCAAGTTGTTTTATCCAAGTTGTAGGGACAACAAGTAATGACTTCTTGTTGATCAGTTGGAATCAGAAATGGCTTATATGAAAGGCAAAGGCCTCTAGATTATGCTTATTATACCAAAATAAAGTCTTGTGTCATTCATTGAGTTTTATCATTTAATTAGGACAGAAAGGTCAGATTTTGCTTGGACAAAAGTATTGTTGCATACAAAAATAATGTACGGTAGAAATTATACTTTATTTTGAATACACAAACATGCTACAATAACATCAGAATATAAAGTCATGGTGCCTTGGGAAAAAGAATTAATGTCGTGTATGACTCCCATGAGCTTAGAGGACTGCATCCATACGTCTCGGCAATGACTCAAATAACTTATTGATGAAGTCATCTGGAATAGCAAAGAAAGCAGTCTTGCAGGACTCCCAGAGTTCATCAAAATTCTTTGGTTTCATCTTCCAAGCCTCCTCCTTCATCTTACCCCAAACATGCTCAATAATGTTCACGTCTGGTGACTGGGCTGGCCAATCCTGGAGCACCTTGACCTGCTGAAGAATTTGCCCACTCTTGTGGTTTGGAATGTAATGGGCAGCAAGAATTTCTTGATACTTCAGGCTGTTGATGTTGCCATCCACTCTGCAGATCTCTCGCACACCCCCATACTGGATGTAACCCCAAACCATGATTTTTCCTCCACCAAACATGACTGTTTTCTGGGTGAATCCTGGGTCCATGTGGGTTCCAAGAGATCTTCTGCAGTATTTGCGGCGATTGGAATGCAGTTCAATGGATGATTCATCAGAAAAAAATCAACCTTCTGCCACTTTTCCACTGTTCATCCTTTCTGCGGGCCTTGGCAAATGCAACACGATTTTTTGGTTGTCTTCTGTTTAATGCTGGTTTGTGAGCACTAATTCGGCCATGGAGACCTCTGCGTGAGAGAATTCGACAAACTGTACTTGTAGATACAGGGGTTTCTGGTGACCAGTTCATATGTAGCTCTGCTGCAGTTAAAAAAGGGCTGCCCCTGGACTGTCGAAGCAACAAACGATCTTCTCGAACAGTTGTCTTACGGGGTCTGCCTGACCGGGGCTTGTCATGAACGTCACCAGTTTCTTCAAATCTTTTTCTTATCCTCTCCAATTGACATTTGGATACATTGAAGATGTCTGCCACCTCAGCAGCATACTTGGTCTTCAGGCTCTTGATGATCAGCACTTTGGTCTGTGGTTGAATCTTTGGCATGTTGTCAGAGGTCAGGTTGCACTTCACATGAAGGTCTGGTGTGCTGGGGTTCTTTTTATACACACCTGGGAATGTGTTAATTACAGTATTTGTCACAGGTGAAGCTCTAATCTGTGATTGGTTGAATAATTTAAAGACACGACAACACTTTTTTTCCTTGCAAAAACAGATGTTATGGGCTTTACCAAGCTGTGAACATCAGGACACTTTTTGACAGTTTCATTTTGCACCTAGTTATTAATGTGAAAGCCCTTGACATTAAAATTAACCATTTATTTTAACAATTGATTGATTATAAAGTATATGCCATTTTAAGTTACTATGTCCTTAAGCGACAAGACTTCTGTCAATGACTGTATAATACTAAAACATTTATTGTCATAACGTCTTTAAGGTCCTTTTAAACAGATTTCAAAATGTATCACAACATTACATCTCCAGACTCTAAACAAATTGTGACTCAACATTTAAACAAGTACTATACAATTCTAATTATTATTATGCATATTTTGAAAAAGGTAGAGTGACAGACTCTACTGACCATTTATTACAGTCTTTTATTATGATTTTAAAAAGTGAAAACTTTCTCATAAACCTCACAAATTATGATCGATCAAAGCCAAATAAATTTTGCCCTCTGGAGGCACAGTGTTCCAAGACTGCATAGCAAAACTTGGGTTCCAAACGTGCACAAAATTTGGTAATGGCAACTAAAAACATATTTTGATTTCCTGAGAGTTTATGTGAAATTGGCCTTAAGGATAGAATTTGAAAATAAAAATGTGAAATATGAAAATGTAATGAATTTTGCGCAGCTCAGTCCAGACTGTGAAGAGTATATCAGTTAGTTTCAATCATTAGGGTGGCCTTCTCTTCTTGAATGATGCTAAATTATCCACAGAATCAAGGGAAAAAAGAATTTGGTTTCTAGCTCCTGGGGTTTGAAGGTTGTTCTTAAAGTGCCACCATGAGGTCAGTAAATTTTGTTGCCTAGATAGTGCTTCACTTTTGAAAGTATCTGCAGGTGTTTGCAGGTCTTGTGGTTTCTGAGATCCAGATATGTATATGGGATGGTAAGACTACTACTACTACTACTACTACTACTAATAATAATAATAATAATAATAATAATATAAACTCTGAATGAAGTTTGGAGCATTGACATGAAAAGTGCACATTTATCTCATTGTCCTGGGATCTGCCCTCCTTTTTATTCTCTGACTTATTTGTCATCTCCACAAACAGTAAAAATGAGTTTCCCACAGGCTCTAAATTCTCCCTCTCATATTCTGTCATCCCTGCCTCTGTGCTTCTTGGTAATTGCCTGAATGTTATTGTGTAAACCAAGGGCCGTGCTTTCAGGTTATGTCTCATATGCCAGAGGTGTCTAAACTACTTTGATGCAGCTTTAGCCTATTAGTTCTCTATATATTTACAGCTACTGACAAAGAAAGAGTAAGTGGGTCTCCTACTGTATGTGGGGCTTCTTTAATCTGAAGTTTAGCAGGTAGTCCAGTTATATCCTTCAGTTGCTGAATTGTTTGGCAGATGCACACCCCTACCCACCCCCAACTACTTTCCTTTGAGCAGGGCATTAAATCCTGAACACCTCCAGGGCTTCTGTTCTGTAGCTGACCTCTGACCTCCTAGCAAAAGGGATTAAATTAAGTTTGACAGTTTACATTGGCCTATTAGTTGAAGAGGTCACCCTATAACCACAAAGTCACAGATTCAAATCCTACATAATAGCCAGTTGCTGTGGATGAGAGCATCAGCCAAGAGCTGAATGTGAAATATAATGCAAATGTAAACTCTGCTGTGCCTATGGCTCAGCTCTGACTCACTGAAGAAGAGCAAAATGCTGACAGTTAAGGTTCTATACATTCCCTATACATCTCCCCTTTTTCACCGGAGTTGCCATTTTGATGTTGACTGGTGTAATTGAACATAATGGGACAACACTAAATGTTGACTTAGGGTGGGCCGAGCAGTGGAGTGTTAAAACTGATTAAGTTGATATTGCCATTTTGTGTCGGGGGGCGCTCAGTGTAACACTGTGCTCGTTTGGGGTTAATGCCGTCATCCATGCATGAAGGCACAAGTGGGCAGCCACGAGAAGAGCAGGCTCTTTATTCCATTTGCCAAGTAGAATTTAGGTTTTCCTCTTCAGGCATTTAATGGAGATAACAGCTTGTTATTCAGAGTGCTGCACTAGCAGGGCTGCAGTCATTGTTACATTGCTGCTGATCAGTGCTCATTAAAGCCCTTACATGGTTCTCTGTCTGCTGGCTACAAATCTCCACTTTAAAAGGCCAACTTGTGTTTTTTAGGTGGAGTTGACATGCAGTTAGCAGCAGTCTGCATTCTTTTTGCATTTTTAAAAATGTTACTAAGATAACTCAATTTTTAAATGAGTATATTTTAAAGCAATATGCAGTAAAGCTATTTTATTCTTAAGCAGCGTTTTTCTTGTACAGAGAATTTACTCCAGTTCCATTCGCCTTTGCCAAAACATGACCATTTGCCACCATTTGGTCAAAGTAACAGTGTGTCATATGCACATACATTTATACAGCACATAACCTTGTGCTCAGTGTATGACAACCAAATACAATACTGAGTGAAATAACTGCACGATAGTGAAAAGGCTACACAGAGTAGTAGGATAGTATGCTAATTAGTACTGATTACTGAGTATAATTCACATGACCAACCATATATATTTAAACAACAGAGAACTTTGCAGAAGAAAGCAAAACATTAGAAACACCTGTCACTATGGTCCAGTACAACACAGCCACAAACCATAGCATCCAAAATGACTGTAGAATCAGTGTCAACAAAAACTTACTATAATTAGTTCTGTTGAGGTAGTATGTTTTTGTATAGTTGCTGCCATTTTCAGTATTTCACTGTATCATCAAACTATAAGAGATTATTTTTTAATTATAAATACCCTGTAATATTTCTTTTGTTTACCTTGTAAACAGAGCCCTTTTATTATTGAGATTAAGATGTTTAAACACCAAATCAATTTTTTTTTTTTTATAACAGTGTTATAATTATCTAAGTAAAAAGATAAGCTTCTTATAGGCATATTTGGGGCCTTGCACATCTGCTTAGGACCTGGCACATATTTAAATTTATTTGCCATAAAATAATAATAATAATTACATCAATAATTCAGTGAGGCACGCTCTGAAAACCCTGCAGAACCTTAATTAAGTGTTTTGTTGTTTTTCTCCAGAGGCGTCCCCCAGTCATGTAAAGAGCTCCCCAGAAACATCTCCCACGACCTCCCCACGACAGCGCCGCGACTCAGACCGCTACTGCCAGCTATGCAACGCCTGGTTCAACAACCCCGGCATGGCTCAGCAACACTATGATGGCAAAAAGCACAAGAAGAACGCTGCCAGAGCAGACCTGCTGGAGCAGCTGGGCAAGACCCTGGACATGGGAGAGATGAAAGGTACGCATCACTGCTGAAGTCATGAATCACTTTTCATATTCTGACTGTCGTAATCAATACATTTTAACGGGTGTTCATGCTTTTTATTGTTGTTTTCAGTGTTTATTGATTTGAAGCACATTACAGACTTTGGTTGTAATGTTAGATTGCAATATGGCAATTCATGTTTTAAATGAGTTGTAAGGAAGGCCCCCTTTTTGGCTTATAGAAAATATGTATCTAATCTCTCTGTCTCTCTTGTGTCCCGGTGTAATGAACCAGTGTCAGACTCAAACCTATGTAGAGTGACTGGCAAGGCCATGGCAAGGTGTTAGGTAAGAATGTAGAATCATATTGACCCCAGAGCTTCTCATCTACAGTATAATGTACTTCAATTGACGGGGGGGTGACCTAACCCAACAGGATGAACTTCATGGTTGATGAAGTTCACAACCTCCTATTGGCTCCAGAGGTGCTGTTCAGTGACTGACCCTGATTTCTGACCTGCAGGGATCAATAATGTATCTCATTGTTATTTATTATAAAATACTGTAGAAGTTTGGCTTTGAACTGTTGCTTATTTAGAGTCAACAAATGTGATGTGATATTGATCAGTGATGGGGAGCAGCATCACATTTAGACAGAATTCAGTTTCCTCCATTGTTGAGGTGAAAGTCAACCCTCTTGACTGGAGCTGTCAGCTCAATTCCTTCTGGAGTCCACCAGCGTGTCACAAGCTGTTAATTTTGCAGAACGGAGAGAACGTTCTTGCTTGTCGTCTCCCAGTCACAATATGTCAATAACAATTACACAATATTATTCCAGCCAGTGGGGCCGGCTGCCAGAAGAGCAGAAGGAGCCCAGAGGTGCTGTAAAGGGCATTGGCGTGTGACCGCACCGAATGGGAGAAACAAGTCCTCACAACTGATTGGACACAGACTCCTAACTCCAGGCTTGATTGGTTCTTTATGCCTTATAGGTGCACTGTGGCTAGTTAAGGGCAAACTGAGTGGTTGCAGTCACTTCAGCTTTGTCATGTTAGCTATTGAGGTTTTGGTATGCCTATGTATGTACCAGAATCTTTTAAAGTAACTTAATAACACGTTCAAACATATGTCAATATCCATATACACACATACATATATACACACTCAGTATAGGCAAACATAAACATACTGTACTGTATTCATACATACAAAATTTATAACAACAACTAGTGCAATCTATACACCAAAAGTCAGAGGGTTTGACTATTTAAACAGCAGAAGTCTTCTAGAAATAAGGATAGAAAAGGCAGTGATATTGTATTGTATTTTGATTGAGGGAAAATCACACAGGGTCACTCCAAACATTACTGCAAGTTCACAGCATTTCTGTCTTTAGAAACTTATGTTAGTTGCCAGAAAATTGCTAATTTAGAGCAGAACCGGAACATGTGTGAGAAGGGTCAATATCCATTTGTAACTCAACTGCTTTTGACTCAGACTAATGTAAGTCTGTCTCAAAGCTCCTGAAAACTATAAACTAATATTTCTCTATAACGGTAAATATTAGGGACTAAATTAAAGTTTATTGTTTGGAAAAAAATGTTTAAACATTCAAAAACTCAGTTCATCTGCTTCTTCAGGAGTGTGTGGGTGTGTTTTTATCACATTTGATGCACAACATAAGGTAATGACTTCACAGCTGTCATCAGATTTTGGTTTAAACATTGATGATTGATCACCTTTTTTTTCAGCAGTTCTCCACCATTTTATTTTATGTTTGATAGACAGTGTTATATTCTTGTCAGACCCTTTTGCTCACAGTAAGAGGCTGATTGAGAAAACAGGTTTTAAACTGCCTGACCAAGTGTGTGAAATGAGTTCAAATTAATCTTTCCAAACATCATGAGGACTCTCAGTGTTCAGTTTTCTTCCCGTAGTTTTTTTTTTTTTTCATTCTTTTTTGTGTGAATGAATCAAGAGTATACCGTTCATGTAATTACCTTAGAATTACCAGAGATTTGGATGATAGTGGTTTTGCTGGAAACAAAACTATTGACAAAATATTGCTGATAGGGTGTACTGTGATTTTTTTTTTCTTGCAGACAGGTTATGATTCAGCACCAGAGGCTTCTTTGCCTCTTCCCTCTAAGTTAAAGTGTTCCCCACCATCAGCCTCATCTCTTTGACACAATGCCTCTTTTCTCATTGTGTTAGGAGGAGAAACATTTGCCAACATCAACTCAGTCATTATGGAGAGGCTGAAAATGTCAGCGTGCTAGCTGCACTATTCAGCACTTGGGCTAATGAGCGTTTCTCTCCGGCGATTATCAATTAGTAATGAAGTGGCAAATCATCCTATCAGGCAAAACCAGCACTGTGAGCCTGTGGAGGGGAGAATGGGACCGCAGCAGGCGTAGCAGGCAGCCGTGCAGGCGGGACGGAGAGGGGAGGCAGGGGATGCTGCTGCCAGAGAACACAGCTTTCACGGCTTATACTCAGCACTTCTCTATATGTGTTCCTTTCATCTTTTTTTTCGCATCTCCGTTTTGCCGGTTTTGTCTCTCCTCTTTGCCCTCACTCTGCTTGCCATTCCCTCTCCCTGACCTCCAGCGCCATCCTTACACTCTTCTCAACTTGCTGAGAAAGTGTGTAGTCTGGCTCCAAAGATTGCCATGTGATGAAATATTCAACAGCTCCCACAGCGGAGGAGGTGCCATCATCCAGGGGTCTGCATATTGTTGTTGTGTATATAGAGCTGTGCAGCTATGGAAGGTTGATGGCAAAGATTTGAGAGGGGGGAAAGGATAGAGAAAGTAAAGGCATGCTGCTATATCCACAATAAGAGGCCATTAGCATGCCACTGTTCCTGTGTTTGAATTGTACAGACCCTTTAGGGGCCAATCGCTCAACTGCAACATAGTGCCAACCCAGCTCTTAGCTCCAACCACCACACGATTAAAAAAACAAAAAACAACAACAACAACAAAAAACTTATAATGGTTCACCTGTGCTCTTACAAATTGCTTTAAGTCATCTTGTTGTAAATTTAACATTTTACTGCAAATACTGCAGAGTTTGCCCAGGCTTCAGTAGTCAGTTAGATCCTCAGCTGTTATCTGTGATGCTCATTTTCTTCAGAATTTATCATTGATAGTGTAGACATGAGATGTTTCATTTACTGTAACAGTGAGGACTGTAATGTTTGCAGAAATGTAAATGGGATGGAAAATGAATTTGCAGTAGATAGTCCATGAAGACAGTAATGTGAACAGACTGTGTAAGCACTTTTCCCTTGTTATCACTGCAGTGGGTTTAAAAGAGCCGATGGTGAGCCGAATTAAGTTTTTTTCTTTTAATTACAACAAATTGAGGCAATTTTACCTCAAAATCAGAGCTAAAGTCACTTGTTTCCTACATTAATGCAATATTAGATATTCTGAGCTTATTATTTTTTTACTTTTAGTTCTAGGGATGCACTGACCCAACTTTTCCTCTGTATTTTCAGCTCTAGATGTCTGCAGATCAGGACTGGACTGGACTGTTTTTAGCGTTTTCTTTTGCCTCCTTGCATGGAACTCAATGGAATCATTCTTAGTAGGTTACTACTAAGGGCTGCTACTGGGGTTGCTGATGATACTAAAAACTGATTTGGTGGTTGAATTCATGTAACTGATTGGGAAAAAGTGAATTCTTCAAAAATATTGATGAAGCAAATGTGGATTGGACATTTCATGGGCGATAATCCACTTAATAAAGACAGCATTAGAGCCAATCTGACAGACCCAATTAATGCATCTCTACTTCTTGCATTAGTACTTTGAATCAATACAATTTAAAGCAAAGTACATCATCCAAATAGAAACATAGCTGCATTAACCAGGGGCCCTTACTGACACACCCCACTCATTTCCCATGCTCTGTGCATTGGTCTGTCACCTCCAAGCGCTCATCAAATACACACTACACAGCTGCCCAAACATGGCAGCTTCATTGTATGCTCAGAGACCAGACCCCCCGTGAGACAGCCTCTTCATGAGACAGGGCCAAAAGATCAGGTCAAAATGACAGCTGTGCTTCAGACAATGCTGTACTTTTATAGGGGTGGGTATCATTAGCATTTTATCAATATCGATATAAATAACAGTCTGGACGAGCTGCACTGGCGGTAAGCAACAGACACTTGACTCAGAAAATCCAACTACCATAGATATACAGTGTATTTTCAAATTACTCCCTTATGTTAAACATTTGAATAGCATTAGCAATGTTTTCCTTTCAATGTCCAACATATAGCCCACTGATTGTAAACTCAACCACAATGAAATCAAAGCTAATGATAGGCAATCTGAAAATGCAGAACACTGAATGAATGAATGAATAATGTGTAAATTCCAATGGCAGCACAGGCTGCTACAGGATTTTATCTCTACTACAGTTCTGACCAATCAGGAACCAGTATCTTTTGGTCCTCATTACCTATCTTTATTTACATTAGTGGTGTAAACCACTAACAATGACATTAAAAAACAGATCAACATCTTCTGATGATTTTACAGGTTGTTTTATATCTGAAATAAATGTAAACAGCTGGGAATGAAGCATGTGCAACATATTCAATCTATGTTGAGGAACACACAAAATACATGATAAAATAACGTATGTGAATATAAACTCAGTTGCCAGTTTATTGGGTACACTTAACTAAAATAAATAGTCTAATACAAGAACCCTGTAGTAAATCCTGCCTTCATGTTTTTGTCTATGCTCATTTCTATAAGTGGAGAGAAGTAAAAGTATTAGTGTATTACTACATTAGTTTTAGCTAGTTGTAACTAATTAACTGCCAAGTGAGTGTATAATGTGGTCTGAGACCCTAGATCTTTTAAGTATCACACATTCATCTTCTGTATAGCTGAAAAGTAAAAAGATGAATTTGGAAATAGGTATCATTTCAGTCTTATTCCAGCAAAGACCTAAGTAATGAGGGCACATGGTGCCATAGATCACTGTAATTATCTAAAACTAGAGGAATATAAAGACACGATTGCTACTTCATTCTTTTTATTGCTCAGGAATATAATGGGACTTCCTATACGAGGCTGAGACATCAGACTCTTTTATCTTCCTACAGTCTATCTTCATGCAGCAGCTAAATGAAACAGGAGCTGGAGCCTCAGCGTCTGTTCTGCTTCAATGGTGGGAGTGTCTGACTGAGTCCCGGGTTTACCCCAATACCTGACAGTGACAGACAACCAGACAATGTAAAGCCAGCAGCAGGCAGCAGCAGGCAGCTCATTTCAGGTGACTGTTAGCTATCAGTTCACTGAATAGGCTGAGGTAGTAGCTGGCTACTTTTTATGTCAAGGTTATGTTTTTTTCTTTCTTGGACATCAAACACATTAATGTTTCTGGTGTCCATAACATCTTTACTTATACAATATACACACTTCAGTTACATCTCATTTACAGCAAATTTAGCTCTGCCATTTACCATTTAGTCTCTGGAAGTGAACACCAAATCTTAAAATATGCCTATATACTGTTATGTTTCTTGTTTTATTAATCACTCTTACTTGGGCTATGTTCTTTACCTAATGTGATTTCCAACACCAGCAGACATAAGATACATTCACTAATCATCTCATTCATTGGCAGAGAGGATGATATTATATATTTAATAATGCAAAGTAGACAAGAGCGTAGGAAAAACAAATTGAAGTGGTTACTGTATATTCCCACTGGGATCAGCCATTCTAAGTACTGCTTTCTGAGCTGTGCTGTGTCATGTTTATTACAATCTGCAGCAAAATTCTCAGTACGACTTTTTTTTTCTTTACTGTTTTGACAAGTGTAGAAAAGTGAGGTTGAAATAAAGATGACAGGGAGTATGGCTGATTGGCAGAATGATATAGAAAGGATTCGACAGAACAGCACAGCCTTTTGCGGATGAACCACTGTCAGTTACAGTCTGTGTTACAGCTACATGTCAGTTTATTTGACAGAGCTTGACTCTATGTTCTATGCTGTGCAACAAGACAGATGCTACCTGTTTGACGTGAAAGAATGGCCAGCTTCTCTTTATTTTTACGTCCTCATTCATTTGTGAATTTCCATTTCCATATAATGATAACTTACCTGAGCAGTCGTTAAATGTACTGCAGATGGTAGTTCAAAGAAACTGTTGATGGATATTAAAACAGAACTGAAGCACTGATGTATTTCCATACTCGGCTGCCTGCACAGTGGTCAAAGTACATGGAACTCTACAAAGCTGTAAATATAGGATGGTGCATTAAAAAATGCATTTTATTGCAGTTGGTTTATGTTTTCAGCACTTTCATTTGAGATAAATGATGAAATAGAGGTCACATAGAAAAGCAAATAACAGTAATAGTCATAGTTTTAGCCTTTGACTCAGTATTAGATTACTTTTGGACAGGTATGAAGGATTTAAGGATGATATCTAATTTTGATTATTTCTTCAGCATTGTGTTGTAAATTATTACTTATAATTAATATTAATTAATTTTAATTCTAATTTATTTATTTTTTCTTTAATATAGATTAATGTGTGCCTCCTACCCACTCATAGAGGGCTCAGAGTGTCTTGAGGATCTGCACTAGTTTTTTCTTTTATCACGATCATGATCAGGACCTTTGCAACAGCCACGTTCAGAGGCAGTATGTTTTCAGGTCACCCGTCCATCCATCCCACTCTCGTGAACCCAATATCTCACTAAGGCCTTGAGGGAATTTCTTCAAATTTGACACAAATGTTCACTTGGACTCAAAAATGGAGTGATTAGATTTTGGTGATCAAAGGTAAAAGGTCAGCATAACCGCTTTTGGCCATAACTCAAGACTTCACACTTTAATTAACTGGACTGATTAGCAGAGGCACACAACAGCAAGTAATTCTAGCCCACTAAGTGATATTTGTTGTAAAATATGATGATGATTAAGTAATTATTTAATTTTAATTAATTTTTCAACAATTGATATACACAGTTTCTCCATCCTCTTTCCCTTCTTGCCTAAAATACTCATCTCCTCTGACTGAAATGCCATTTTCCTGATATTTTTATACTCATGTTCTGTATTTTTCAGTGTCTTTATATTTTATTTATGGTGTGTATGTTGTTTGGCACAAGCTCATATAAGGTAGGTAGGCCAATAGAGAAATGATGACAGAATGACATTCACAACAGATGATGTGCATATACATAAAACCACCAATGCATTATTTTAGTTTTAATACGAGCTTAAAGTAACATCTTCCACGAGCTGCAACTAAATGAGTCTAAGTTTGTCTTTTAACCTTAAACTTCCACCCAGTAACATGAATGCAGGGCAGCAAGCTGAAAGCTCTACAGTGTTTACAGCTCATTAGGGCTTATATTGAGAACTTACACTTGAACTGAACACGGTGTTAAGAAGCTCTTAACAGCATGCTTGTTCACTAAGTTTGGAAATGCATCTAGAAATATAACAGTGTGCATAGGTTTGTGGGAAATGGGCCCCTGGTCTATAACAAGACATTCCAAAAAGTTCCATCCACACCCAACAACCACTGAGCTACCTGTTAGCTATGCTTCTAAAATTGAGTTGAAGCAATCACCTCTTTGTGAAGGAAAAGATTCATTGCTCTGTTGAACTTTTTTGTACAGCAAAACAGTTCCAGAACAAGATGTGATTCATAAACAACATACAATTCAGCTTCCTTAAACATATTCCATGTCCGAACAGGAGAAGCTCCTGTCTCCTCCCACCATGACAAATTTGACTTGTTAATCTGTTGGACTTTGTTTGAAAGTTTAATGCTGATCCAAGCTATAGACGTGCTCCAACTGTGAGTCACATAATAATGTCTATGGGAAAAATTAGTGGAACTTTTACTGCAGGAACCAAGGGCACCAGAAATAGCCCCTCCCACTTTACAACATTAATATTAAACAACTGCAGCTGAGTAAAACATCCACTTGCTGCTTTTAAAGACTCTTTATTTGTGTTATAGGCATAATAAAAAGCTCAGAAAACCACATACTTTCAAATCAGGCTTTTGATATGAAATGATCATGCAGCTCTTCCCTTTGGATAAATTACAGTAGCATTATTTTTGCCAGTCTAGCTGACAGTGTGTGAAAATGAATCAAAATACAGGAAGGGAAACACAAGCTCACTTAAACTCCATGCTGTGCTACAGCTGGTGTTTTCACTCCCATCCATTACCATGACTTTCAAAGTAACAGTCCATTATGCTTCATGTCTGCTCTGCATCTGCTGCCCTGAAGATGATTCCAGACCGAGCAACACATATTGACAAAGTGCTTCTCCTGGTGACGCAGCTCCTCCCAAGTGCAGGGAGAGCTCTTAACATGGAGAGAGGCAGTATATAGGCACGTTGACTTATTTTTAAAGAGTGAAAGTGCAAAATGTGTGTGTACAATAAAATGATAGGAACACAAACCAAAGACTGTACGGCCACCTGAACTACTGTTATTGGACCTGCATATACAGCAGGTACGGTCTGATGTTTTTACATTGTTTCTGACATTTTCTGGCAAGAACTGCCTGTTAAAGCCTTTAGTAGAGAGTGATGTCATTTCCTACCAGTATCATTGGCTGTGAATTAAAATTGCTGTGAGGTCTGCCAGGAAACATTGAAAGCACCCTCCATGTCTGTCTCGTACTAGCTATATCACCTAGCTTTGCCGCCTCCTGCCTTGGTTTTGATGAACAAATGAATGGTGATTGGTAAAATAGCTACTCCAGCTGAAAGCACCTGATTAATTGTGTGTCCATTTTAGTTGCTCTGGCTCTATTGCATTTCTAAGCAAAGTATTTTAAACCATGACTGCACAGACAAATGGAAAGTGATATAGTTCAACAGTGTGCAGGTGCAGAGGAGAAATGTTTCAACCTGGCTGATTGACCATAACTGACCTCTTGATGTCTAGAGAGAAAAAAATAATCATAACACGCTGTCTGGACTCTACTGTCAGTCATGTTCTCTTAGATCAAGCAGCAGTCAGCTGCTTCTTCCTCATTATACTGGTCATTCAGTGTCTTTTGACTCCTCATGTAGCTGCCAAAAGAAGACACAGTGCTTTTTGATTTTGTCAGTGTTCACTCCAGAACACTAAATTTAGACCGTAGTCTAGCCTGTCAAACACCCCGACAAACAAATTGTGTTTTTCCAGACTCCACCACAGCTGTTAATCGCAGATGCATTCCTGGCAGACGTGATTTAGCACACTGTCTGCCTCTCTCTCACTTCCTGTTTTCCAGCTCTTCCTGCTATAGAGCCTTGTAACAGCAGTTCTCAAGCTGTTACTCTCGCCTCTGTGTTATATTCACCTCTCCCCCAGCCCTGAAATAGATCTATTACTGCTTTAATAGCAGGCTCAGAGGCGGGCAAATTATAACAAACTGGTCAAGGTCTTCCTCAAGAGGAAACAAAGGGCAGAGCCTGTCCTGGTACACGCTAACTGGCCAGCCATTTGTTTCCGGTTAATTCTCAAGATATAACATCTCTACTTACTGGTCATTTCCACTTTTTCTTATCCAGGATTTGGTGAACATACTTTTATTGCTTCAAGGCAATGAAAATACTTTTGAGTGATGATTTCATTCTGGAAGTCCATTTCACAAAGTAAACTATTATAATATACTGTATGCTAGAGTTACAACAATTCATTTTGAATAGATTAAGATTTAGCATATGCTCTTTCAGCCTGGGTGCCCTGCTGCAATCAGAAGGAATGAGCTAAACTTGCGCCATCTGAGTGAGGCAGATGGCTGCTGGTTAATTTAGCATGAACCGTGGACCTACACCACCTTTCCCTGCTCATAAGCAGTCCACACAGAGGACCACACTGCTGATCAGTCATACTGCCACCATGTTCCCCCCCAAGGCTCAGGCAATAGGTCTCAATTAGCTGAGAAACAACCATAGATTTACTACAGAGCAAATGAAATAACTCAACTCAGTACCCAATGAGAAACCCCAGTCTATGCCTTAGTGGTGAGTCAATGTACAGGCAAATGTGGCAGATATAGACTAGCTAGCAGTCACCATGTCGCATTAGTTTTCTATGAGATGGGATTGTGGTTTACTAACCTCTCAACACTGCTGGTAAGCACTGGATGGTCTCTGTTCAAAGTGAAAGAGATTTTTTGTCTCTTTTTTTATCTCCCTCTCAGGCAATTCAGTACATATCTGATATGTGTATCTGTATGATATGTGTATGCATCTGAATGGATACAAAAACCATACACATTAATTATACAATACACTGTAATGCAAAACCAATTCCATACTCTTCTAATTAGTAAAAGTTAAAGTTTGACTAAGGTAAATCAGTAAATTAATTTTCTCAATTTTAGTTTAAAAAATTTGATTTAGAAATATAAGCAAAGGCAGTGGTACACTGGATACACTGATGTTTTTTTGTTTGTTTGTTTTCACTAAAATGTTGTTAACCTCAGTTCCTGGGTCTGTGTCATTATTTTAAGTTTTCAGTAATGCACCATGGACACGTCCCTGTAAATAAACCAGCAGAAGGCTTCACAGGAACTGGAGCCAGTCGGATAACATTAGTGTCATTCACATTATGTTGATGTTACTGTCATCGTTACTATCACCGCATCACTGTGCCTCCAAGTGCAAAAAAATTACAATATCATAATTTTATGTGTAATATATTCTGAAACATTTTTATTTATTTGTTATATATATTTTGTAATCATCATGTTGTCAATTCCTTTTTGACCTTAGTG
Organism: Lates japonicus; assembly: GCA_033238685.1. Taxonomy (NCBI): domain Eukaryota; kingdom Metazoa; phylum Chordata; class Actinopteri; family Centropomidae; genus Lates; species Lates japonicus. The sequence continues at coordinate 3,606,110 of BRZM01000014.1, forward strand.
ATCTCACACAAATGTCACCTTTGAATTGTGCTTATGAGCTCTGCAGGTTCAGTGTCAGATCCAGTCCAGGAGCTGACTGTGTAATGAGTTGTTTTCTTAGCAAACTGGGCACTTTTTCCTGATGTCTGAGTAGTGCAGATTTATGCAAACATTATGTCGAGTGTTATTGGATTGGTAATGAGTTGACCGAATCCTTATTAACTCACCCATTATCAAAATGTGCTATTAAAAGTTCAGTATATTCTTCTGAAATCCATTACCTACAGCAACAGCTGGCTGACTGTTAGCAGGTCAGAGTGACCACCTTTAATTTCTCTCAGACATAAGAGCTAATTTTATAGCTAAAATGTTTTGTGAATTACTCTCAGACCAAAAACCTAGGAGTGCTATACGTAGGACTCCCTGAACTCTGCCCCAGGTTTCAACTCATAAAAGACACTTTAATGAGCTGCTGAGCTGAGCAGGTTTTCGCTACACTGACTGAAACGCCTTTGGCATCCTTATACTTTTTTGTTGCAGTAGTTTACCCATTGGCTACTTTCTTTCAAAAGTTGCCTCTGTGACTATAAGATGAAATGAAGCTATAAAACATCAGACAGCATTTTTCTTCACATGCATCAGCTCCACAACCTGTTACTGTGGTTTTACAGTAATAAAATTCCAACTTAACCCAAATAAATGAGACTGCAGAGCATATTTTTCTTCTTCTGCATCCTCTCCCGAGCTCTTTTCCCAGCGAAGGGACAAGTTAACCAAAACAAACGAGTCTCCAATGACTCACCGGTGATGCTTCAGAAAGTAGGAAGTAAATGTGATGGAGGGGAAGCACTACAGAGACCCGAAGGCTCCTGGTGCTTCATCGCTCATGCAGGGCAGCGCCATGAGGGAAGAGCTGCAGGTGGCTGGCAGTGATGGATACCAGGGCCGCTGTATAATCTTTCACCCTTTCAAAAATTGTTTGAGAAGCAAGCTGTCAAAGGGCCACTGCAGAGCAGACCCTCTCTGCCTGCTGCAGAACTTTAATGTCAGCTCATGACTGCGTCTGGGGACGACTGTGCAAAAATTGGAATCTCAGTCCTGGTGGCGGTCGACTGACAGAGTGGTTATTGTACAGCTTATCAGGAGGAAAGTGAAAGGGAGAGATTTGCCCCCCTCTCAGTGGGGAATATTGCCCTCCATCAAAATGTTAGAAGGAAACAGCTGACATCAACATCTAAGAAGTTAGAAAATGGCAAAAATCACCTGATTCTAGCCTGAACGGAGCAGCAGCTCGATCCATGGTGCGATGATTAAGAATAAATGATCATTCACAGGGGGAATTTGATTCAAGAAGATATGGAAATGTGATTCAATGAGTGCAGGGTGACATTCATTTTCTCTTGGCCTTTTGCTCTGAGGCATATTAATGGAGGAGTTAACTCAGTTGTGAGAGTGGGGCAATCAAGACGGCCATTTTTCATACCACAATAAGATTAGTACAACATGACAGCGATTACACAGGGTGCTCATAATTTGCAGCAACAGGGCACTGATTCAGTGCAACCATTATCACAGACACTGAGGGTGTTAATACACGATTTTAAAAAATGTAGGCAACTTATTAGATTTTGTTGATGGCACATAAATCAGACAGCTCAAGGTCTCAGGTACTGAATTGATTCCCTACTCTCAGCTATTACTTTGTGATTTTTCTCTTACTTGTATGGCATAATGTCAGACCAGCAGTAAAGGATTTGTTTTGTTTGTTGGATGGGCAATGTCAGTGTATCTTTTTAGACTGAAATATCTCACCCGTTGGATGAATTGTCATTATGTGCACACATAATCATCATGATGCAAACATCATGATGCCCAGAGGATAAATCCTAATGACTCTGATCATCTCCTGACTTGTCCTGTAGCACCATCATGAAATTGAAATGTGTGGTTTTAAATGTCTCAACAGCTATTGGTTGACTTGCAATGAAATTTGTTAGACTTTCATGTTTTCCTCTAGATTAAATATGATATTTTTGGTAATTGCCTGACTTTGTAGCGCCATCATTGTTTTATGACCAAATAGCCACAAACAAAATCTCAGCTACACTTTGTGTTTCATCCACAGACACACATTGCATCTTTCGTACTCAAGGATGCAAAATGTTAGAAATAGAAAAAATAAGACATGAGTTTTAACAAGCAGGCAGCCCTAGAATTTGGAAGGGTTTGCTGACCATTCAGTAGCTATAGTAGCTGAGTGACAGCACACGACTTTAAAATGTAAAAAGGATATCTGCCTCACAACTGAAAAATTCTACCTTGGCACAGTTGAGGACTGATGGGTTTTAAAAGTGAAGTTACTGGACACTCAGATCAAAACCAGCTTGGGGCTTTGTTGGTGGGGTCATGGTGCCTCAGGTACCACAGTGTTGATGAAATACAATGCAGGAGGGTCACATTGAACTATTGTGTAACAGAAGTCTTATCATATGGAAAAAAAATAAGACAAAAAACTGCACAGCAGTATCATAACATAATTTTATCCTCTCTGAACAGTCGAAAGTTGAATTACAGCATTCAAAAAGTATTCTACCAGGAATGTGCACTTAAATTGGCCAATACAGTGTGATGTTGTATGATGCTGTGTTGCAGAAGAAGTTGAGTCAGGTGAAATTTTATTGCTCCTTTATCTGGAAAAAGGCTAAAGCACAGGTGTCTCAAGTACCAGCTTTCAGATTCCGCTGTGAAATGTATTTCCCTGAGATTTGAAATGCATGAAATTTCATTGTCTGCACAGTTCTAATTGATTTTTGCCACCTCATCACCAGCAGCCTATATCAGCTAAGGCAATCTAGAAAACACACACCTACAGCACAGTATTCAAATGTATCTGCATTAATGTTTTTCGAGGTTGTCTCGCTTTGATGGATTCTGTTCTGATTTTATGCGGAGTGTGGAAATCATATTATTGTGTTCCAAGTGAAATTATTGTAATTTACATTCCTCACTGTAGTATAACTGAAGATGAAAGGATGATTCATTTAACATATGTGTCTTGGTTTGATTCCAGGTCTGAAGCGGAGCTATACCTGTGAAGTCTGCAGCGTCACACTGAACTCGGTGGCACAGTACCATGCACATCTGCAGGGCTCAAAGCACCAAAACAAGTGAGTGGATCACGCTACCGTTGACTGCAGCGACAGAGCTGATTTCCACTTTTAACTATTAATGCTGCTGTGCTAAATGCTAAATGATACACATCATCTTTGGCACAGGATGTTGTTGTTCTAGCCTGCATCTGCATCCTCGAAATCCCCTGCTTCTTAAGGATGCCTTTGTACTTCCGATACAGTGCATTTCACATTGCATGCATAAATGATGAGAATGTTGTAGTGAGCTGTAGTGCTGAGACAGAAATTTCAGATGGGCTCACTTTGCTGAGGGCATCCTTTCAGTTCGGTTTACAATTTTAAGGAAAATTCTCTAATTGAACTTCTTCCTGCTTTCACAGTGGAGCTAACTGGTGGCTGTGGTGCCTGCAGGAGCCAATCTCAAGCTGAGAATCAACAAGCTTTTACAATACAGACAGTCTGCTGGAACTCACTCCCCAGCAGACGTCTGTCTAGAAACAAGCAATAAAACAAAAGCTCATTTAAGAAACACAGACACATCCCTGCTTATCACAACAGGTGTCTTTGATTAATACCAGGTTGAAGTTTTTGAAAATTCATGCACCATTAAGCAAATCTACAAGTTTTCTGACTTTTACTTTTATGTGTCTTCTGGGCAGTCAATGCCCATTTTAAAAGCACAAAACATACGATGAAATAACAAGCCTGTTATCTCATTTTCATCTCAAAATCCAACAAGAAACAACCTTATATTTCATTCTAATTGTTGTTTAAGCAGTTCATGCTAAGGAAATACATGTGTCTTATTGTTTAGAGTCAGGGTGCTTGTACCTCAGGATCAAATATATATAACATATTTGCTTTCAGGAGGAAAATATGCAACATAAATATGATTACAGTTGGTGTGATGCTGATATTTAGTATATAACTACCAATACACTACCAGCTACAACACGTAGGGCCCACTGCAGAGCACGTGACTCTCACCAACCTGAGTCACTTGTAACACCTTAAAAGAATAGTTCAACATTTTGGGAAGATTGATGTCTGTACAGTAAATACTAAGCTACCTGGAGATCATTAGCTAGGAGATAACAGCCTGGCTAGAACTGTCTAAAATTAAAGTTGCATACCAGTAACTCTATAATTTACTAATAAACCACAACTTGTCATTTTAACATTATTGGACAGAGTCAGCATCCCTGTTCCCAGTCCTCATGCTTGGCTAAAGCAACTATCTTTTGGCTCTGTGGATGTAGCTGATAGATAAAAGAGGGGTATCAATCTTCCCATCTAAGTCTTGGCAAAAAAAGTGAAGTGTATTTCCCAAAATGTTAATCTACCCCTTTAACACCAAGTATTTTGATTGAGGATGTCTCAATACCAGTTAGCAAGTGGGCAAAAGTTAAGATTTATAAATAAAGGGCTGAAATGAATGGTAGATAAATAGCTGAAATGTTGTATGAATGACTAAACCTACTGAAAAAAAGAGAGAAGAAATATAAATCCCTGTATTTTGTATGGATTCACATGTTGCATACTTACCAAATGAACATGTATCTAAGTCTATTTGATTGTGCTGTGGGGGTATGCTGCACAAAACAAGGTTGACCCTCTTGTTTAGAGAATCAGTTGAATTCACTAAAAAAAAGGTAAAAGTGCACAGTCTTCATGATAAACTGCAGTTTAAATGTTGTGGGTCTACTAATGTATTGACAGTACAGTACTGCAGCACTTTACATATGAAATAAATGCCAAATAATTCTAAATCTCAGTTAAGGATTGGTGTTGGCTCAAATAGAAAGGGTAAAATGAAAATTGAAGCACTTTGCCAGCTACCAACTTACATGTTAAGTCTTGTAGGGAATGGTGTCCTTCAAACTTGGAACATTTGCCTTGAATTTGTTGTCCTTCTTTTTAACTCAAATTTAAGCCCTCAACATGCTTATTTATACATTTATTTTCTTGGAGTCTTCTTTGCACTGATTATTTGACTTAAAGCAGTTTCAGTGGGAAAAAAGGACTGCAAACTGTGTGGGGTTTCGTGTGGGCCCTGGGCAGTAGGTGTGAATTGATGGGGCTTACATGGTGCATGTCCTGGAATTAATTCCCCCTGTTGGCCAGTTTCTGGCTGCACACATCCACAGGGATGCTGGCATCAGGAGACGTGACATGCCGTTTAACAGCCACGTGTTGTAGTCACGGATGCCTGCACGGACTTGTCCGAGCCACTGGATTTCCATGCAGATCTCCTCATACTGTTACACACACACACACATACACAACCCTGAGCAGGGCAGAGCTCTCATGGGGAATTCAGACTACACGCTGCCCCCAAGCCTCCACCGCTACCCCAAAGAGCATGATTTCATCCACATAGCCCACAGTGGTGCTGTGGGTCTATTTAGGTCATTTTCTTAATACCAGTTTACACGGAAAGAATAAAGGCTTATCTGCTTTACAAAACTCCAGAGAGGGGCTGAGGATAATGTTTTATGTGTCTGGTGTCCTTTATCACTACATGACAGAAAAAAAGAATTACATAAAGGCATCTATGTAAGCGTGATAGGAATGGGTACAAGAAACCTTGCCCTCACAGTTTGAGTGCAATTTTCAAACAGCATATACTGACATTATGAACAGTGTCTTAGAAAGCTAATGAAGATGGCAGAATTATTCAAAGCTAGATGCAGCTGCTGTTTTCAGCGTAAACCTTTAAAAACCCCACTGTACACCACCTTCCCAGAACCAAATGTTTGACAGATAAAGTTAGTAAAGTGACTAGCTTGTGTACTTAGTGGAGCAGTGGTGTGACCAGGAATGACTTTCTGGTTTTAGTTACACTCTCTTTTCGCAGACAGTCTTTTCCATTATATGCTACCAGCTTTTCCCTTAAGGACTGTGTGCTTTGCTGGCATCATATTATATTTTTTCTTACATCAGTCCTTCAGTTGTAAATTAGCATCCCTCAGCAGGTTTACAGCTGCTAAACTGCTGGCAGTGACTCTCCATCCTCACAGCACCTGGTCACTATTTTCTCCACTCTTGCATTTGTTAACTTAAGTTCCAGCAGCTGATTCATCATTACCCATGTCATGTGTGCAAGCAGCTTGTTGTGAACTATAGTGACGTTTTATTGTTGAAGTAGTAAAAAGAGCAATGAGGTCCGTGTTAGATAAGAGATAAGATAATCCTTTATTAGTCCTACAATGGGGAAATTTACATTGTTGCAGTAGCATAAGTGATTGAAAAGATAGAAAAAGACATAAATACGAGTAAAGGCAAGATAAAAACAAGATAAGGCTATAAAAAAAAATATACACAACAGTATAAACATGACAATGTAATAAAAAAATATTAACAGAAAAGCAATATACACAGGACTTTATACATAGAGACAGAGAATGAACTAAATACAGATATTGCACATTTGAAAATGGAACTGCACACAGGGAATGACTGATAGCAGCTGTTTTGGATTAATTAAAGTGCAGAAACCTAGTGAAAAATGGTCCATGTGATGTTTTTTTTTTTTTTTTTTTTTTTTTTTAAGATAAAAACAGGAGGAGGATTTTAACACAGGAGACGGCTATTTGTTTTTGTGCCTAAACCTAACCAAACCATGACCGTTCCATAAGTCTAATGCATGTTTATTGGACCATGACAATGAAGGTCTGGTACACCTGCCGCCATAGGGGGAAATTTCAAGAGATGCTCCAATGGATCGTATCAGAAGGTGAGGACAAACGACCTATACGGTTACCGGTTTTTTCGGATGATCATAGAACAGTTGCAGAAGAATTGCAGTTATCCTCAGTTTATGTCTGCAGGTATTGATGTCGTTTTCCATCAGTGGCTCGCATGGCTCACCAGGTCAGCTAAGGTTAGGATTTGCTTGTGTGTGTGTGTGTGTGTGTGCATGTCAGATTATGTCACACTGATCTGAATAGTGACATGTTGATGTGCTACAAAACAGGAAACTGTTCACAAGTTACATAGCTACATGGTCCTTCTTTCCTAAGATGAACTCAGGAGAGAAATGAGGAAATTCAATTTTGACTCAGGAAGGGAACAAATTACTGGTTCGTGACAGGTGTGCTAATGGGAAGTGTGATCGATACTCCTCTAATGAGCCAGCTACATGAGTACAACAGCCCTGATGCTTAAAGCCTGTGCTTTGCCATTGGCATCCAAAGCAGTCAACTCTAAGCTGATGGACTTTGTCTTAAGATTTACTAGTTTGATTTGGCTTTATGGCATATTTCTCTCCTCTCTTTTTTCTCCACTCTCTCATTGGGTTCTGTTATGCTCTTGGCTCCCCAGTTTCCAGACCTGAATAAGAGAAACCTAAAGTAGCTTCTCTCTTTTTGACTCTGTTGGAGAGTCACAGTAAGCCTGTCTTGCTAGGACAAAAATAGCCAAGTGACTTTGTATGGTCCCGAGCCAAGGAGGAGCTCGATGCTGAGTGCAGCAGAGGAGCCTAGAGATGCTTACTGGTCAGTGTTTATTAAGGGAAAAGGTGAGGGAACCTATTTGACCTCCACATGATGGGAACTGCTGGAACTATCTCTACTGGCCTCTCTTTCCCACCCATTGACCATTAAGGTACATCACCAGGATTAGTCGTCAGTCATTTTAATAAAAAGTTCAATGTGGAAAACTAACCACCATAGGCTGTAGACTCTGTTCCAGAAGTAAGAAAAGAAAAAAAATGACAAAAAAACACCTAACAGTACCCGTGGTGCTGCAGTTTAAATTTTCATGGGAACTGTAGTTTGTTTTCTATGTTCTCAAAGTAATTTTAAATGGTCAGTTTTGACAATACAGTAACCTGATATTCAGACATTTTTACTACTATGTTATTCAAACTAACACTCTGGTATTGTTGTTTTTGTCTCAAGAGTAGTCCCTTAATTTAATATTACACATTCTAAAACAGAGGAAAAAACAGAACCAACAATTTCTCCCCTAAACATTTTCTTTCTTTGAATACCCTAGCTACCATAATGCAAATGTTTGGTTTTTTTTCCCTCTAGGCACTCTTTGAACAGCTTGGTAGACTGTTACTATGTTCATACCTGCTTCATTCAAGGATGCATGAGGAGACATGACTTGGCAGAGTACCTATTTTTCCCAGTGGCCAACTATAATGCTAAAAAATAAAATCCCCCACAACCCTGTTGACTACAATTGTAAAAGATATTCAGTATAGTCACCAAAGTGTTTGGGATAGCTGAGCAACATTCATTAGAATGAGCGGGTGTCTTGGAACAAGATCTAGTTCTCATAGTACATTCAGGACTTCTTCCAGCAGCCAATAGAGCTGGCAAATTTTTCTCTAAGAGCTAGAAACAGCTCATATTCTGACTGTTCCCAGGCCTGATATTCATTTTTTCACATTTGTAGATATATCTCTATAACAATGTTACCTGGTCATTTTCCATGCAAAGCAAGGATCATCTATCACTGATTTACTTCTCAGCTGTGGAAACAGTGTTGACAGTTTGAGTCACCTTCCAAGTCAAAGCATTATTGCAAGAAAATAGAGGATACTAAACAAAGTGAATAGAGGTTGTGAATTGGTTTCTATTTTCCCATTTCACATGCATACTCAACAGTAATATAGTGAAGATTAGACATCGGTCCACCCCGTCCCTCCAAATAACAATAACTTACCAATAACCAATAACAGTAACTTTATTAACACACACCATATTGTTTATCATCTCTGAGAACCAGAGACATCTGTTTCACAATAAAACTCAAATTAGTAATGTTAATTATATCTCATGGGTACAAAGACAGTGGGAATATTTCCTCAACATAAGGGAGTAAGAGCTCAATTAGCAAAAATCAACCACTGTTTTGACTTGTTGTTTCAACTTGAAGAAGAGTGATTTGCTTTTAAAGGACCACAGGGATCTGTTGGCAGAAATTGAATATAATATACAATAGTGTGTTTTTATTTGTGTAAAATCACATAAAACTTTTTCATTAACTTAAATTGAGCCTACATAAGGTGCAGGTCCTCTTTCACAGACAGAACAGACAAACTGAACCAAGCAGTGGCTCTATATAGGGCCTTTCATGTTTTTTACGTGCAGACGCTGCACCTTGTATATGGAAGACAAAGAGGAAGAAAGGAGACATGTCAGCCTTTACCTTTTTTCTAGTTTTACAGACTAATAAATAAATACAATATCTAAATATACTGTAGCTACATAAATAAATGTCTTCACTTGACAGACCAGTCGATGCAATAGTTGATGCCATTTTGTCATCTGCTGGACAGTAGACTCTCTGACGTGCTTGGAAAGGAAGGGGTGAGAGGACGAGTATTCAGCTGGTTGCACTCTGTGTTCTCACTGATGGATGTTACTAAATTCTACACACTGGTCCTTTAAGTGTACTTTTTTTTATTGTTACTGAGGTCATGAGGATTCAAACACAACACCATAGTGAGGCTCTTTCCATGAGTAATTGTATTACTTGTCACCCTGCTTCACATAAACTGATTTCAAGATTTCACTTCAATTTTAGTCAGTTTCCATTATCTCTTTTGCATTTTTTATGGTATCAATTTAAAACTAAACACAAGACAAATTGCTTGGCAATATGAGCAGTCCCACATGTATTCAGACACTGCTGCTAACGATAGGTCAACTCAAGCTGACAGTGTAATTATTGTGCCATCACCTCTTCCCAGGGTAGCCATCCATCAAGGGCCACTACATGTGTGTGTATTCATCCTACATGCATGAGAGCAGATACGTCTGCATACAAAGAGATTTAAGATTCAACCATGCCAATAGGCATAGGAACTGATTAGTCACATATGCCCTCACTGCTGAAGCATGCAAATCTGATGCAGATCATTTGACACAGTGGTTGAAGAGTTTATTTCTTAAACCTTGAGCAGTATAACTATGATGGTTATAATCAACAACTGAATATGTAACTACTTGTATTCTTGCCCTTCCGAGTCTGACTTTCAACATCTGAGACTACTTGTTTTTCTCACTGTTGAGTTGTTTTCATGGCCTTTGGACACATGAAAACTATTTCAAACTTGACTGTATCGTGTCAGATACGCATTAGTGAAGATGAATCTGAAAAACATACTCTCTGTTTTCAGTTGAATGCATCATCCCTACCAGCAGAAAGCCAGATAAATCATTTAAATGAAGGATTTATTACCATCCACATTTGATATTTTTAGTTGTGACACTCAGCCACTCATTTGGAAAAAATATTCAGGAAATGGTAAGTCATAGATAATTCATCTCCAGACACTTTGCCTCTGTCTGATAACAATTAGCCACTCCAACTAGTGTGCACACAATATTGTATATGTATATATATGTAATATTGTACATGTTGTATCTAATCAATTCATGCAAATCCTTTGCTTTAAACAACTGCTTTATCCTGTTGTAATCGCCTATTATTTGCAATATCACATGAAAAAGAAAGTCTTTGCTCTCTCTAGTGACTGTGAGTCTTTGAATACATCAGTAACTTTAAGCTGAATGCTAATGTCAGCAAGTGAACATGCACATTTGCCTTGTTCACTATCTTAGCCACCATGTCAATATGCTAACAATTTCTGATCAGCACTAATGTGTCCATGCTATGTCAGCAGAATGGGATGGTTGGGAATAGCTCCCATACAAACAAATCAGAAGCATGCATGTTTGTAATGCTAATGTTGTTGTTACTGTTGCTGCTAAGGTGGAGATTTATAGTTAGAAATCAACTTAAAATTCTTAAAATTCTTTAAAATGACTTTAAAAGACAAAGACGAAGAATGGACGTCCCCTGCAGTTACCATAATGTTTGGACATGAAACCGAAGTCCAGGATTGTGTGGCTGCTGATGTTGGATATGGGTGACACAATGTTTAGAAGACTTTGAAGAGTAATACAGCATCGGTCCTAACATTATTTGGACATTTTACTGAGTGTACTACTACGGAGTGTAGACTTGACAACATGAAGGCACAGGTAGTGGAGAAGAAAGTTATGACATGAATGCGACATAAACACAAAGTACTGGTGAGGTCGAACGTCATCAGTTTTGCAGGCTTTTGTCATAAACCCACCATTTTTAGTTGTTGTCCTGAAGATGGTGCTAAATGAAAGAGGATCACTGAAGTGTTAATTCATCCTTTGGGGAACATGGATAGACTGGCAATCTGTCCAGGGTGTACCCACCCAATGTCAGCTGGGATTGGCCCCAGCCTTCCTTAAAGGATATATGGTATGGATGGATGGGAACAAGGATGTCATGGCAGTCCATTCAATAGATGTTTCGACTTTTCGAAATCAAATAATGGCAACCTCATGGTGGCATTAGGCAAGATCATTGGATCGCCAAAGTCATCCTCAGAGGGTGGTGAATGTTTTGTCATGAAATTGTTGAGTTTTAACTAAATCCATACGTCATAGCACTAACGTGGTTTAAAAAAAATGTGTAATAGGAGAGCACTGTGTTTGTTTCCCTGCTTCAGTTTATTTTATCATCTCAACATGGTGGTGTGAAGGGTGCAGTATTCATGACTCATGCTGCGTCCTCTGCTATGCCAGGAGAACATACTGTAATATGTATTGTATTCAGCCAGGTTAAATCCAGCTGGTTGCACTGTCTGATAGGGGCATCAGGATTTATTCTGTTTATCCTGGTAGTTTGCAACACTTTCAGTCCAGAGACATTGAACAGAATGGCATATTGTAATGACAGAGCCTGGATGCACTCCTACTTCTTTTTCCCCTTTAGTGCTTTGTGGCTCCTCTCCATGGCCACAAACACAACAAGTGCCTGTGCTCCCATCTGTCCACTTTAACACCAAGTGCCTACACATCACACATGCCTCTTTTCGGAAACAGGCCCATGGCAGCACAGAGAAAGGCATATGTATTCTCCAGTTCAGTTCAGCTGCTTGACATTTTCTTCTGCATTTGCTCATCCACTGTGCCCAATTTACTGGCAGATTATCTGTGGCTCGCTTCTCAAGACCATCCTCATTGTTTTGCTGGAGAGCAGATTCTTTGCTCTCTAAAAGGGAATTTGTTTCCATAGCTTGGTTAAACAAGGACACACATACAGTAGTCATTGATGCAAAGATGAATGAGCTGATTCACAAAAAAACAATGTGACATAAAAAATGTGGCACAATAACAAAATGTGAGGATAACAGGACACAGCAGACAATACAGAGTAAAATATTACAGATGTAGAGTTATGTGGAAGAGATATTCAATGGAGTGAATATTTGTGTATTTACATTCCACAATTACACATATCACAAATAGGGTTTTATACTAACTTATACTAACAATTTTGAAGCAAAAAATTACAGATACTTAATGTAAATGAAAGGAATTTAGTCACACAATCAACTTCATAGCTATGAAAGTCTCAAGCCTGCATTATATTCTTCAGTGATTTCCCACCCATTGACTACAAAAGCAACACTGCAGCAACACAGTCAGTAGTCATCCATTTCTTCATCAGAAAATACTACACATCTGGAATCAGGTCATAATGTGGGGAGATTAAATTTACATATGATATAACTGAACAGTTAAATTGATAAAATGTGACTGTTTTGGTTTGTGGATAGTCAGACTGTATGTTCCATCCCATGTCCACACACGGATTTATGACCTCAGTATTTCTAAAATCCTAGATATAACCCTCTCTGTGGGGTATGTTGTCACAGTGTTTGGGGTCCAGTTCTCCTGCAGGAAACGAGAAAACATGCAGAGAAGCCAAATCGATCTAATAGTTAAGACTGGATGAATTGTTCTTCTATCTAACCAAAACAACTTACAATGAGCCAAAAATAACTCTAAAATAACTATTAAACACAGATGAAGAGTAAACAGGCTGCAGATAGGAAGCCTTTGGTCATTTAATGCATTTCAAAAGCCTCTGTTGGTTTCCTGGGCAGACTGCACATCTGCCCATGACTTCAAGATGAATTAATCTTTATTATCAGTAGACTGGCTGGTAACAAATGCCTGTATCTTTGTGTTACAGAATCATAATTACCAATAAATAAGTATAAATTTGTAAGCATTTTATCCATTCACGATGCACAGCACTTTATGGAGCTGGCTCTCTCACACATGCATATTGGTTTGCTTTTCATAATGAAGAACACAAAAAAAGAGTCACAGCTAAACATCTAAAGTTAGTGCTTCACTTCTAAAAATAAAGAGTAATTCTTAGCCTGGTTGTTCATTTTTATTTTTGTATTTCCACTCAAACAATAATAGGCTGCCTTCTGTCTGTCACACTGTAGCTTGGGGCAATTTGTCATCTGGCTGATGAATATACTGCAATATTGAACTTCCATTGCTGGTAATGAACAACAACACCCTGCTGTCACAATCTAATATTTACTTTTCTCCGTTTTTGAAATGCAAATGTCAACAAGTGCTGTCAGTGCAGTTTCACACAATCAGCATTATATTCTTCAGTGATTTCCCACCCATTGACTACAATTGGCAGCAACACTGCAGCAACCAAACACTGGAAAATTCCTTTGGGTGTCATTGACAGGTCTATCCACAGTCTTCCTTTAGTGTTCTCTCAGGCATGGTAGTCGATGTAAGAGGCTAGCCCGGGGAGCAATGAGCCCCTCGAGGCTCTATCCTGCCTGCCACGAATCACCATCACTATCTGCATGATCCTTCCCTTCCGTTCAGCCTATTTCAAGCTAGTAAAACCTGTGCATACAAACGATCACATCTTCAAAGCATGAGAGAATGCTCTCTAATAATCCTTGACAGTTTCCCTCATTGCAATTCAGACAACACATTTACTCTGTCTGTTCAAAAGGAAGAGAGATTCAGCTGGTAGCATTTGTTATCTGTACAGTAATACAGAGGCTGGTACAGCTGCAGTGGGGTTACAGTCTCTGCTGGGAAATAGACTGGTGCTTATTTAGACATGGAAACAAAATGGCCATTGGGGCATCTGAAAAGATCAATCTGCCTCCATCAAAATTTGCATTTCAAGACCAGCCACATTGTAACAAGAACAAGACAGTCCCATGTCACAGAGAAGTGTGACTTTCCTTGGGCTCATACCAGATATAACACTAATTCATTCTCTTTCAGTTACCTAAAATCCATTGCAGCCTGTTCACTTGCTTAATGGTGCTCTCAGGTGATGAGTCACTGGTACAGAAAGTACCATGGACCCATGGAAAGCCAATTGAAAGGTTTGAATAAGTTTGGCCAGTAAACTGCATGAGCAAGTGTTTGATCATGTTAGCATCCAAGATAATGTTGTTACTCACTTTAAGCAGCAGTATTCCAGCAACTCCTGTGTACTTACTGTTTTTGTGAGTGGAGTCTGGTTGCAATATATAGCGATGTTTCTGGTTAAACAAATAGAATCTTACTCTTTAATGAAAATGTCTATCCCTATAGAAATCCTATCCATAATGTTGTCAGACACTTAGGCTATGTCCACACGAATACATTTCAGTTCTAAAATGCATCACTGTTGCTATGTTTACACCTGGCCTCCAGAGTTTTGGAGCTCCTAAGACAGAGACAGAGACAGAGAGTTTGAAAACTCCTGGGTTGTGTTTTAGCCGGCAAAAAACTATTGGAAATGGTGATGTAGACACCCACCATTATTATTTATTATTAATTGGTTCTTACCAGCTTCAACCCAGGCCTCGAATACCAGTGGTGAATGCATGGATAACAAATTGCAAGTGTTGCTGACCAGTTAAATTGTTATATTTCGCTATTGCTATGTCTCGTAGTATTTTCTGCACCCAAGCAACCAACTGCAGAACAGACAATCTGCTCTCTGTTTACACCGGCATGTCCATGTACAGTGTATCTCACCACAGACAGCTGGACTGAAACAAATGCTAAACATGGAAATTTATGTATAAATTGACTGTTCACATTCATTCTTAGTTTAAGATGTTGTACAGCTAGCAGCATGAACTCTGCAGTCATTTCCCAGTGAAGATGGTTCTGACAAGGTTTATCTCTTCCATTTCAAACATGCCTCTTGATGGGAGTTTCAATCAGGGCATGTGATTTACTAGTTCAAGCCATTCATTGTTGAGATTTGGGACGCACTGCACCTGTTGTTACTCATACATAACACCTCTGCCCACAGAAACATTTACAGTAATTGTATCTTTAGAAAACTGTATATGGTTAAATTAATTGTAATTGTTTAATTGTTTGAGATGTGTTGTCATATGAATTGAAATACACTCAGTTGCCTCTATGTTTGGTACACTGTCTTAGAGAGGTGTTGACTCAACCTTTGGAGGCTGCAGTTTGTGCTGCTGTTGAACTTTTAGACATTATACAGGGAGGTGTTTTTCATTTTTATTTTTATATCAAGTCAAACAATAAGATTCTCCTTTATGTCTGTACAAAGGTAATTTATCATTAAAATGTTGAATGTGTTGAAATGTTTTGCTGCCAGTGATAAACACTGACACCCTGTTATCACAGCTTAATATTTACGATGTAATATTTACACTTACGACTGATGAATTGTTGAGGACAGCAAAGTGCATTATTAATTTTGGTCTCTGTGACAGAAGCTGGTTATTGTGATACTGGAATAATTGTCAGCCGTGTCCTTGCAAGAAAAATGCAGACAACTGCAAGTACTTGACCAGACAAATGCCACAGTCACTGCCACTGTTCCTGTGAGTTATAGTGTGATGATCTTCAGCTAACAACTTCATTCAACATAGAAACTGAAAAGAGAATCAAAGAAGCTTGAAGAGATAGCTTTTTCAAAATTATCTTATCAGTGAGAAACTGTGGAAAATGACTTGGAGCACCTGTGGTTCTGAGGGTGCTGGAGGCCTAAATATTGAGCATGTACAATGCATTGTGTGCTGAAGCAGAAAACAGCTGGGGCTGAGGCAGGGAGAATTTTCAGTGCCCATATTTTCCCAGCACTCATCTCCCATGTAATGGCTCTGTGATTTACAACAATACACAGTGGGAGCTCTGCAAAGTGGCAGGCCATTTTTACACCTTGCACCCATTAGCTGCTCAGTGGAGGGATTTTTACAAACCACTTTAGGTGCACGAGGTAGGTGGGTATGAATGACAAGAGCAGCTCCCGGGCATGACAGTCATCATGGGTTGGGTAGGACGAAGGACAAAAGAAGAGAGGAGAGAGATCGTCATGCCTTTTATTATTCAGCCTCATTTCCCCGATCATCAAGCCCCTAATTAATTCCCCTGTGTGCAGAGAGATAACTCAGGGACACAGTTGGCTACAGTGCAGGCAATTGTCAACCTCCAAGTGGGGCTAGTGCCTGCCAGTTCACCTGCTTTCTTCTTCTCTCACTCCCTCTTTCTTCTGCTGATACTCTCCCTGGGGCCTGCTAATACTGATGCTAGGTAGGATGCAGCCCCCGATCATTAATTCTCTGTCATTCTTGAGGTAATCACATATTCACTTTGTTCTGTGAGTTATATTATTGGAAGTCATCTCTCGCTTTTGAAGAAGGCTGCCCCATATGAATAACATAGAGATGCACATTGATTTGAGCCAGAGTAGGGCATTGTGAGAAAGCTGAAAACATAAAATCTCACTACAACCTCTCTACAGCCCATTGTCCCTAGCAAAATCATTGGCATGTTCAATGTCGGTCTACCGATCCAGACTGAAGCATCTAAATATCTCAACAACTTCTAAATGGATCGCCATTCGACTTTTACAGACAGCACACTTAGTTCCCCAAAGGATGAATCTACCTTCCAACTCTTTTGCTGATCCTGTGACTTTGCACTTCATAATCCAGCTGTTGGCTGTGAGATTGCCAAGTGGTGTAATGATGGGGATAAATTAGACAAACTCAACCTTCACATTATCCTTCAAATGGGGTTTGCCAGCTGCATCATATCAAATTCAATATGATTTCATGTAAGACAAAGTGATGTAAAATGCCTTTAAGTGGAAAATACAATCTTTGAATGAGATCGTTTTGCTGTATGTTTCATCTGGGGATTTATAAAAAGAGGAGAATCTACCTAATCCTGAATGCACTGTAATTAAGGCAGGTTTTACAGCAATGTAAAGCGTGAGATTGAGAGTATATTCATACATATGAATGAACCAGGAATGTAGAGCACCTCAAATTAAAGCAGAATACAAAATGGGAGCAGTCCATTACTGGTATTTGCATGCTCAAAATTTGCATGCTTTCTGTGAAACTCCTCAGACATTTGACATGTTTTTTTGCGAAACCAGCTGCTGACTGCTGCTGGATACTTTGTTGATGGGAGCAGGGAGAATGAACTACAACAGTAAAGTTGTGGGCAGTAAAATCAAAACAATGAGCTGGAAGACACTAAAAAGCTCAGTAGAGCAACGATTCTCTGTGGGTATGTCACTACACTTTCACATTGCACACACATTATTTGACCTATTGTTTAAAAGTATTGATTAGTGCAGCTTTAACCTTTCAAGCATAGACCTGAATGAGTTTTCAGGCACTATTCTGGAGGTACTAACTAAAAACTACAAAAATAAACCTCAACTTACCATCACATCTTTACGATTGACTTATGCATAAGCATTCAGGCTTTTCTACACACTTGTGAATAATTTAAAATGTAATATTACATGAGCAAAATATGAATCCCATCACAAAAAGCACTGTTCTCCTCATTGCGTCACCATTATATCACAACGCTCAGCACTTGCCTTTTGTTTCCTTTGATAGTTTGACAATCTGTCAGTCTTTCATTCGACAAATATGAAAATGAGACTGGCTATATCTATATTTAAAACAATAAGTTGTGCCCAATACTGCAGCAGTCTTTGGTTCTTAAAGCTTATATTTTTGTGACAGCTGTCCAAATGCTTGGTGTATTTCTTAAAGGTTAGGGTCAGAAAATATATATTCTGCTGCATTGGTGTGTTCTGCTACATTAAGCTCCCCAGTAAAATAAGCGTGACAGTTTGTTGTCTTGTGGCTGTTTGGTCCTCGCGGGACTCTCACAGCGGGATGTTCCTTTTACAGAGCAGACTGTGATTACTCTGCTTAGTTCACCTGAAGACAGTATGCAATTCCCATTACACTGACAGAGGAAACTGCATTGATTATGTGCAGTAAAAATAAAGCAACAAAAACAATGCTCACTGTCAATCTGTCATGTTTCCGCCCCTGGTTACGCTGTCACTCTGTATCCCCACGGGCGCACACTGCAAGTTTCCTCTCGATTTATTTCCATCTGTGCTATTAAACCACGGGTGCACTGGTAGTGCTGTTTATACTGTCTATGGGATAGACAGTCATTGGTTTGTCTTGACTCAGTCCTCAGTGGGTTGAGTGATTGAGCCTGTGAGTGTAATAGTTCTGCTAGCCAAGGGGCGATGAGGGCAACAATTGTGTGATGATAAACTGATGAGATGAGGCCATCTGTTGGTCCAAGCTGCTGGAGAACTATATGAAATACCTCCACTCACCTATTCAATCACACAGAAACTGGGATTAGATGACAACCTTTTGACACCAGTGTCAGGTATAAAGCAAAAAGATGGCTTGTTGAACATGTGGAACAAAACCCTCACAACACAGATTTTTTTAAATCCTGTGACTGGTGGATAAACCCTGCTGCTGTACTCTTTTGCTCTATTTTGTTGATTATGCAATCAGCCTGTTGTTGATTCATGCATTCAGAATGTTCAGACCCCTTCACTTTTTTCCCCTCACCAATCTACATTCAATACCCCATAATGATAAAGTGAAAATCACCTGTCCAGTACCCTACCAACAGTGAAGCATGGTGGTGGCAGGATCAGGCTGAGGAAAAATGGGATGGAGAGATATCCTTAATGAAAACCTGGTCCAGTGTGCTCAGGAACTCAAACTGGACCTACGACAATACAGAATTAACTCCATGAATATCCTTGAGTGGCCCAGCTCTGGGCAGACAAAATAGAGACCTGAAAATAGAGACCTGAAAATAACTGTCTTCCGACTGTCCTCATCCAGCCTGACAGAGTTCAAGAGGATCTGCAGAGAAGAATGGCAGAAAATCCCAAAATTCTGGTGTGCGGAACTTGTCGCGTCATATCCAAGAAGGCTTGCAGCCAAAGCTGCTTCAACTAAGTAAAGAGTAAAAGGCTTGAATACCTATATGAACATGATATTTCAGTTTTTCACTTTTAATACATTTACAAAAATGTCTAAAATTCAGTTTTCACTTTGTCATTATGGAGCATTGAGTGTAGTTCAATGAAGGAATAATGAATTTAAACCCTGTGAGCATGAGTCTGCAGATATTTTCTTTTGGAAATAATGGATCACTGCGCTGAATAACACTGACAAAACTAATCACTTAAAAGCATCCCTTTAGTTTATTACTCAATTATAATTGAGTCTTGAAACTAGTGAACAGCAAACTTTCTTTTTTTCATGTGGGGTTATTTAATTTCATGTTCCATGAGAAATGCAGTGGCACAGTTTGCTGATGTATGCAGCCACTCATCTGCAGCAGGTTGTTCATACTGCAAAATAACTTTTTTTCTAATTGTCGGCACAAATGTTTTCCAAGTGTCCTATTTCCCTCACACTACAGATGGACTGACCCTGCGTGCAGATACTGGAGGCATTATAGACCAAATGTGAAAACATCAATCACTGACCCCAATTTAGCTGTAGCTATATAGCCAATCTTTTGATTAGGGGAAAACATCCAAATGGTACAGAAAGAAGCCCAAATGATCACAACAAGCCCAAAGAATTTTTAGCTGCTCAATTAAACAAAAGTAGCTCCCTCCTCCTTCATTCTGTTGCCCCAATCCATGAGTACAGCTCACCCTGAAACAAAATAGTGTGTTGTTTTTGTCCTCCAAATTAAATGGTATTATGCACTGTAATTGCAGTCCAGAACAACACATATCAGTGTTATCTGATCTGATACACTTATTGGCTGGAAGACATCATTTGTTAGTGACTTCCAAAACTGGTCCACATCATCATTGTTAAGACAAAACCGATCTACTGTTGAGGTTTGGTTCGGTTTAGGGCCAAAGACTCAGTGAGGGTGAGGGGAAAGATTGTGATTTGGGTTAAAATAACTACTTGGTTAAGGTTATTCAAGTTTGTTCTTTTTTTGACCCATTCAACCACCCTGACTGCCCCAGCTGTGTACTTTATAACAAATGTGACATTTCTTCCTCTTTTGATCAGAGAGGACTCATAATTCCTATAGCGACATTGAGGGCTTTGTCATTTAAACATAGACATATGCCTTCTTATGGCATACTGACGCTGTTGTTTATCTTGATAGGACAGTCTCCGAAACTGAATCGCTTTGAATTGGAGTTTGTGGTGCATTTCAATGTCTGTACGTAGGGCTGCCATGACCGTGTTTGCAAAAGAGGTGCCCCTTTTGGGTTGTCCAACCCATCCCTTAAAGAATACATGCCCACATCCAAATTTAAAAAGGGGTGTTTGGGAGAAAAAAATGGCATAAAACATGCCTGACTTCAAGAAAAATGGAATTAAATTTAACACTGTATTCACTAGAAAAATTACAATTCTTTTTTTGGGTAGACTGGGAACTTATTTAAAAACCTGTGTGATCAGAGTTTCAAAAATGTTAAACATAATAAAATTTAATCCATGGTTTCCAGATCACGACACTTCTCATAATAAGTTAAAGAATAATGTCACCCACTGGCAGGAAAACCCTTTAAGATGTGCTATGTGACTAAAAATTCTCAAAAGAGAGGTTTGTAATTTTCAGGTTGTTCATTCAGCCTCTTAGCTGGTTTATGATACTTTATACCCAAATGCACAGAACGTGACAAAGCATGTGTTCAGGTGACAGCATTACTCATTATTTTATGTAAATGAGGATTGACCAGAACCAAGACCACAGTTATTTTGAGGCAAACTTTGCAATCAAAACATCATTTGTGAAAATAGTAAATAAGATGTGATTTTTTTGCTTAAATAACTTGCTTTGCTGTGCTGCTTTAACTCTGAATATGAGACATGTTACGTACCAGTGATAAGCCTGACCCATCCTCTCTCTTGTCTGTCTTTCTCCAATAGTCTGAAGAACCAGATATGTGTCCAGTGAGCGTGGGACAAGGATAAAAACCAACTACTGGATTGATGTCAGACAAGCTGTGGTCAGCTTGCCCTGCTTTTTCTGCCTCTGCCCTGCTTCAGCTCTCCTCCACATCATTTCACTTTTCTCTCTCTCTCTCCTCTGTCTTTCACTCTGTCTGTTTGGCCACACTGACAAGGAGCAAAATAAAGAGATTTCTTTTGTAACACTCTAGCACTGCATCAACTCTCACTTGTCAGTATACAGTACAGTTTAAACAGTTTCTCCGCATTGCTGGCCACTCTTAAATCATTGACCTTTTACATTCCACTGCAGCTGCATCCTGTGTTTTTGATCCACTGACAGTCAGAGAGCATGAAAGTGGATCTGATACACGGCAACCTTTCTAAAAATGCATGGACTAAATTATACTACACTATTTTCAACAGGATGCTAAGTACTACAAGTGGAACTTTGACTCGAGAATATGAGGGTTGTTTTTAACTGTTTTTTTTTGCGTTTACTTCAATGACACATATTTATTTGAAATTTTAAAAAAATGGGAAAATTATTCTCTTTGCCCTCAGATTCTGTATGGTACTATATTGCTTTTATTGCATACATGCTTGTAGTGGAGCTAAATCCCCTTACTGCTGAAAGGGGTTGATGGCAATAATGTCACTGGTTGGCCTCTTACTGTATGTTGTAATGGCATTATCTTCTATTGGCTGTACTGAACAGTAAATGACTTCTGTCTGTGGCTCTGGCAGTGCTTTAAGGAGGCCAGCAGAATTAATAAAGATACATCAGCATCTACACAGGACCAGAAAATAGTTTTTAAAACTTTTAAGGAAGAACTCTGGTTTATTACAACTTGGCTTTTCTTTTCCTTGTTTTGGATTCCAACTGGAAATAACTCACCAAATTTATTTCTGAGAATTTTCTGGGAACACAGTAACATCACAAAAAAAAAAAAAAAAAACATCCAATGGGACAAGAAACACAAGCAGACGATCAAACAGGTTGTAAACGCTCAAACTCCATCCATGCACCCATGCATTTTCTCATATGGGTCCAGGTTGCAGTAGCAGCAGGCTAAGCATAATGACCCAGATATCTTTCTCTCCTCGTCTCCCAGTCCTCCAGGTTCTCTTGGGGAATCGTCAGCCTTAGCTACGCAAGATGGGCTATGTATTCCCTTTAGTGGATTCTCAGTTGGAATCTTTTCAACAGGGGGGTTCCACTCCAAGCCCCTTCTTAATGTCTGATACTATGTCCTAAACTGGAATTATGCTTCTTGGAAGATACACATAAACGACAAACCTGCCTCATGCAAAGAAGGGTGTCATGAGTAACCATAAATTGCAGAGGCTTACAGAGGTGCCAAACAGTTAATTGCCCAAAGCTCAGCAACATTTTGTGTGGACCTGGGCAAGCTGAATGGATGATCCAGTTCCTGTGGAGACAGGAGTCAAAAAAAGAGAAAAAAGAAACAAAGAAAAAAAAAGTGTGAAAATTAAAGTTTTATGTCCTAAGATAAAAACAGCCATGTTAACGTGCACACTTGAGGGTGAGTCCTCAGTCCACCCTCATGATGGCTGGACTAACTAAGGACACCCCTTGAAGGACATGAATTCCAGCCACTGGTATCCACAGTCTCATTCTTTCGATCCTTATCCAAAGTTTATGACAATAGGTTATAGATCAACTGTCGAGAGCCTTGCCTCCAGATTCAGCTCCTCCATTACCATGACAGTCCAGTACAGCGTCTACATTACTGCTGACGCAAAATCAGTCTGCCTGTCAGTCTCACATTCCATCTCACCCTCACTCCTGAACTTTCCTTCACTCTGGTGACTTACTCCCAACCCAAAGGGGGGCAGTCCAACATTTTCCAGCAGAGTACCATGGCCTCTGACTTGGAGATGCTAACCTGAACTACATCATCTGCATAAAATGGAGATGCAATCCTCAAGGCACCAGTGTTCTTTGACCGAAGTGTTTGTCAGAAGATCGGACAGTGTTTTTGTTAAACCCCTCCCCCTCTCATTTCCAACATCTGCATAGATGAATCTGCCCCTGACAATTTTAACTTTGCGAAAATGACTTTTTGCAGCAATTGGCCTGGTGGGCAGAGGTTCTAACTTGTCACCCTGCTTTGTGATTTTCTTGGAGAAACTGTAAGCACTTTTGCCTTAGACATTGTTTCAACCATAACCCATCTATAAGGCTGCCCTACCAGACACAGTTTTCACCCCACCTTGAAATTCTGTTCAAACAAAACTGTCCATTGTAATGGACTGTTGCGCTCACTTTCACTTTAAACTCCAAGAGAAGTTGTTAAATAATAAACTGCTAAACTATTGGCTTATTTATAACCTGTCTGACAGTCTCGCAGATAATGTTTCTTTGTCCCAGTGTGTTGTGGCCATTGCTCCATGCTCCCTGATCAGCAATTTAGTGAGGATGCTGTTATCATAACCTACAGAAATGATACCCAGTGCTACAAAATGAGACTGCATCTGAGTTAAACCAAAATAAAAAATAAAAAATGTTTCATTCCTCCTGGTTTGAACAGATACTGCAAGATGTGATTTTTTCCACAAATTAAAAATAAGATTTTTCTTTTTCTGTGTAAAAGCACCATATACAGTGCACTGTATGTGATCCATGTAATAGGTTTAGAGATGTTTCCTCTGGTTAAGATGCTTTCATTTCAGTATGGTCTTCATCTCAGGGAGGTGTAACTGGTTACTTAAGTGAAATTTAAAACTCAGCTGTTGAAAATCAAAATTCTCATGTACTGAATCCATTCCACTATAGAGCCTTGTAGAATGTGTTGGTAGATAATGGACTGAACTGATGTTGTGTTTTAAAGGGTAATTCAGCTTTACACACACACACACACACACACACACACATATATATATATATATATATATATATATATATATAATAGATATACAGTATATGTCTATTCAAAGCTTATGTAGCATTCTTCTTTCTACATGTCACGTTATGAAATTAAAGATGTCGACTTTGAAGCCAGTCTTGTATAAATAAGAACTTGAAGAAAATGATAAATTCATAATATATTACTGTTGTGGATCAGATCAATTTGTAATTGCTATCTGTTTACAGTATAAGTGATTTCTTCTACTGTCATTTTCAGTACTGTGTTAATTGCAGAACTGTATTTATTCCAAATGTAGCTTTGACTGACATTGTTAAAGCGTTTTATTTTGCAGAGTTCTCTATGTTTATTGATGGCTGAAATAACTTGAACATAGAGCTGGAGATTTGTACTGTAGAGAAAGAGAAAAATCATCATAGGACATCATGGACTGAAAACAAACTGCTGCTGGCTGATGTCAGGGCTGCCAGCTGATGTGAGAGATGCCGCCATTGATGACATTGATAGTAATTTATAGAAATGTGTTTTTTAATATTAAAATAACACATGCACGATTGATTTGTTATTGCAAGTCAAAAAAAAGAAACCAAAAAAAAAAGAAAAAAACACAAAAAACAAAAACTCTTTGCTTTGCTCAGGCTGAGTGAAAACATTTCTGTCCAAACATTGCTTTGGTTCAGTCATTTCTCTTTCATCACAGGATGTCCACCTCTCATATACCCTCTAGTCCCTTTGTGCTCTGGGTTATGTGCTCTATTGTGTCTGAGAAAAGAATTAAAGACACTTGCAACAACACTAACTCTGCTTTGTATTGTGTTGCTTTTATTATGTTTCTTCTTTGTCTTGTCGTTTACAATAATTATACTGTAGTAATGTCTGTCTGTAAAGTTATAATTACTGTAATCAATGTTGTTAATGTTCTACACACTAGTTTTTAGATGGCAAAAGCAGAAAGCAATTTAAAATCACTACACATACAACCACCAAGGCAGCACGACCCTTTTAATTTGTCGTTTTAATAATATATGTTTTGAAATCTTTAATCTGTAGTTAGTTAGTTAGTTAGTTATTGTGTCATACACATACTATTGCCTAGCCATCATGGACATGCCTGTTTCAATAGATAATTGTAGTGTACCTGATCACAACTGCCCACACTGAGAACTTTGATTTCCAGTTAAATTCTTCTTCACAGAAGGCTCATCGCTGTAAATATCTGTACTGTCTATGAATCTAGCTATGTATCAATAAACTATCATTCTGATTGGGTGATGGCAGGCATTGGTTTTGGAAAATACCTGAAGATGAATCAGGTAAAAAAAAAAATGTAAGTCAGACTCTTCTATCATGCAGTAGAGCAGGCTTGAGGTTGATACAGTATGTGCACCAAAGAGGTGTGCTGTATTAAACTACGCTGTTACAGTATATATCATTATATATTGTGAAAATCAATTCAGAAACTATTCATAGACAAATAACCATATGGGAATGTTGTGATACACCAGTGAATTAAATACCTGAAATATCAAAGTTCTTCTCATTGATGCAAATCTCTCAGCAAATCTCATGTTCATTGATTTTCAACATTTTCAGTATGGGCCAAATACAGCCAGAGATATTAAAGGAATAACTACCTCCACAGAAGAAGAATTGCACCATCCTATATATTGTATCACAACAGCCAGTCCCTTTAGGATTAATAGTAGTTTAACTGGAAAAATCTAACTAAATTAACTGGAGGAATCTTTGGTGTAATGTGCATGCCCTAGAATTGTGGTTCTTTGTATTTTAAGTGATCATTGAGCATCATTTGACTCTTTGTCTTCCCTGTCTGGACTCTAAAATCTTGTTGTTATTTTGATTTCTGAATGAATGTCACTGAAACAGCTTAATAGACCCTTTTCAGTAAGTAGAACTCAGAACATTTACAGTGCTCTGGCCCAGCAAATATTGCAGTGCAGCAATTAGCAATTGATGTTATCAGTTACACCTGCATTTGGCAAGTCAGAATTTCTCTTAGATGTTAAATAAGTAGCGACTTTTTAAGAACAAATAAAAGTGTTGCCAAAGGCAAAACATAGATGTAAGGTTTATTTTTGGTTTTATTGTGGGGATGTAATAGTAAATAACATATTGTGTGACTGACCTATGATGATCAAAGTCAGCAGTAGATGTGTTTCACCCTGAATTCTCTGTGCGTTTCCCTATTCACTCCTGTGGAGCTCCTTCTGGTAAATTTTCCAGTGAAATGTTCCAGCAGTGCTGGGCTTCATGTGTCCTGACCCATGAAGATAGATTATTCTAATTAAGCTATGCAGACAACAGCGGCCCATCAGGAAGCAAGACTCATTAATTCACTCTTTTAAAATTTGAATAATAGAATGTAAATGGGAAAGGGTCCCAAATTGGTTTCTGCATGAGGAGGCATGTAGAGAAAGAAGCCAGCATATTACTGAGGTATCTGTACTGACCTCTAAGGGGTCGATAAGGTTTTCTTAATACACTGGATGATCAGGCTGCATTCATCAATTTGTCAATGACACTTTTTAAAAACTGAGCCATCAGTCATGTGAGAGTATATTTTTACTAATTTTCCTTTTAGTTGTTTTGAAATAAAAGTTGGGGTGATTTAAGAAGCTTTACTGAAGTATAGTATGCCAGTGGCTGAGTTTACAATCTGGGGGAAAATCTGCAGACTCTTTATATTCCACGCAGATATCATCTTCAGTATATCCTAAGATATATGCAGTCTGCTGAAACATTATTTAGTTTATCTTAGGCTGGGTTTGGTATGGAAGATTTAAAATGCCTGAATAAAAATGAATTATTTATTCAGGCATAAAAGAAAGTGAAGAAAGTGAAATACAATGCACATTCTTATACTGTATAAATTTCCTTGCTATAATGAAAATTAAATGGACAACTATTTGCAATTATCATTAACTTATCATAAATTGTTCTTTGACATAAATTTTTCATGCTACTTTCAAATCAAATAACACAAAAAGAAAGTGAATAAGTATACAGATGGGTTTCAAAATGATTTCATCAAT
Source organism: Lates japonicus (assembly GCA_033238685.1). Taxonomy (NCBI): domain Eukaryota; kingdom Metazoa; phylum Chordata; class Actinopteri; family Centropomidae; genus Lates; species Lates japonicus. Next base: position 3,633,267 of record BRZM01000014.1, read on the forward strand.
GAGATACATGCAGGGGTAGGAAAGGAACCAAACAAAAGCACCAACAGATAATGAGGAGATCAACATAAGGAGTTTCTGTGCCTTAACCTGAATGAATCATTAAAGCAATGGGTAGATTTGTTATTACTGCTACAGTAGTATATGCTGTTTCTTACTGTAACTGTGTGTGTTGCATACAAATTCATATTGTCCATATTTAAGCTATCAGCTATGAGATACCCCCTTTCAATGCACATATTATATATATGTATAATATTTAATTGTATTTGCACATGCATTAGAACGTAATGCTCCTCTGACATTGCAAAAACAATCAGGCAAAAACATTTTTCAGCTGCTTCACTAAATTCCAAATTGACACAGTAGTGTCATGATTATTGAGTCTATTATAGCTCTAAGTCCTGATTGGCAGATCCTTAACCCTGGTCCTGATTCAGCCATCTCTGCATAAAGAATATTTAGAACTTATTGCAGCCAACCACTAATGCCTCTTGTTGGAGGAAATGAAATTCTCTCTCTGCATACAAAGTGGATGAAAGTTATCAGAGAAAGTAATGAACATGAATCAATTTTTAATGGCACATTAATAAAATATTTTTCGACTCACAATTTCCTGAGGCTGAAATGCAGCCTCCTTAAACATCCCTCAGGCTGACTTTCAAGCTCTGCTCTCATTACCGGAGCAAATTTTACATACAGTATGATACTCAGGGATGGATAAGTGGGAGCATGCTGCATTGCTCTAACCATTGCATCCAATGTACATACACACAAGTATAAAGACACATATTTGAATGTGTTCAGACACATACATAAATGCATGGATACAAAGAAAACTAGCCTTAGTCAGGAAAATTAAATCATTTCCTTAGCTTATCAATAACAACATGCGTTGAGGGTGATCGTAAGGGCATTACAGTGGTGGAATGTAACTAATTATATGTACTCTATATATTTACAGTACTTTTGTACAAATTTGAGGTATTTTTACTTTTTGAGTGTTTCCATTGCATGCCATTTTATACTTCTACCCCACAACATGTCAGTGACGGAAGTAATGCACTTTTTCTTCACTGTAATTATTTGACAGCTTTAGTTAGCAGTTATTGTAAAAAGAAAAAAATATTTTGCTCTATATTACACATACAAATCATATGAAGAGGAGTAAAACTGAAACAATTAATTGATTAATCAATCTGTTGACTAACAGAAAATCAATTGGTATATTAATTGCCAAACTATTTTGATTTAAGATGCTGGATTCCAACCTCTCAAATGTGTGAATTTTCTGTTTTTACTTTTAATTACTAAATTATTTCAGATTTATTTGTAATAATTTGTCATTTTAAGTTGCCATTTTGGGCTCTAGGTAATTGATATGGGTATTTCTCACTATTAATTGAAGAATGAATGAATGAATGAATGAAGAATGAAGAATATAATTGAGATTAATCCATAATGAAAATTATTATTAGCAGCTGTCCTTTGTAAAATATTAGGAAAATGTTCCACTTCCACCAGTTACAGCAGCAAAATGCTGCTTACATATTACTACGTTGTAATAATAATCTAATGACAACAGTCAAATGGCAAATTTTTTCCACTGGGTACTTTTACCTCTTTTACCACCAGGGTACCCCCCATGCACTGTATATCCTTATGGGCTAAGTGTGCACATGCTCCCATAAACATGTTTTCACCTCTGCTAAACCAGTGGTGACACTCTCTGATTTCCTGATGATAATGACAAGAAGGGTCACATATTGTGTATGTCTGTGAGGGATCCTCTCCTAAAGATACCAAATGTGCAGTAATGTGTATTAAACAAGAAATTACTCCTTTTCACAGGAGTCACATGTTGCTGATAACATATCCAGAAAAGAGAGAAGATTAGCAGGCTGTCTTATCCACTTCGCTTGACAGTACACTTGTTTTGTTTTTTTTTTCCTACCAAACACGCATCCCCCAGATGCTGGTGTCCTGGGGTTGTGGACCTGTCAGGGCAGCTTAGTGTTGCAGGTGGGTTTTGTGTGCATATGTGTATGTTTGTATGTGAGGCAGGGCTGTCTGTCATCAGGCTACAGTGGAGCAGCACTCCTGTGGCTGCATAGCGTGCCATAATGACTCCCACACAGGGGAGGGCCAGTGGCATCATGCACAGTGCCCTGACCTCCTGAGCCCCTTGGGGTCACAGACGTGTGTGCACATACAGTTCTGGTTCAGGAAAAGCATAAAGTCAACCCCTCTCAAATCTGCAGAAAAGACAGTGTACATTATGTGAAAGCCTTAGTTAGCAAGTTGTTCACATGGAAGTTTGACCTTCATGTGCAGAAGGACTACATGCAGAGTTCACATTCATATACTGAACAGGTAAAGTTTCTCTGAGCTCACCTTAAATCTGAGTTAAAAACATGTACAGAAATTATTTTGTGACCTCACACTGGTTTGGAAACCAATCATGGTCCAGTATATACACGCGTGATATGGAAACTTGAGGCTTTCAGTTCATTCTGGATGTGTCAAAGAGGGCAAAGGAGTAAACATAATTTGGACCATTTTTGACATGAAAACATATGAAATATCAAAACAGAGTATTGTAAGTCTTAACAGGGGATCCTTTAAACAACACTGTTCAACCATGCAACAAGCACCTTAAGAGTCTACAACCATGCTACCACCTTTGTGAAGCTGTACTTGAACTAAATGTACCAGTAGATGTAGAGATACTTCACAGGGTAAATTAAAACACAGTGACCTGCTGGTGGTGCTAAAGGAAAAGGCAGGAAATCACCAAAGTCATTTGGATTTATCCTCTAAGGAATTTCAAGGCAATCCATCTAGTTGTTGCTGAGATGTCTCAGTTTGGACCAAAGTGCAATGGACCAACTAACTACTGCCATTCGTAGGGCCAATGTTGCTAGCTTGGCTAAATAAATAAATAAATAATATGCAACAGCTCACCAAACCTTTTTGATTATGCCCTTTCATAAACTGTCCAACACTGTCTGTTTTCCTCCTGGAAAAAAGACATTTCATATCATGCATACAGAAATCTTTGAGGTTTTACAATGTGTTCAATCATTCAAGATAATCTTTTTTGATGTATTTATCAAATGTCTGAGATTGTGACAAAAGCAGATCTCCAGCACCCTGGACACAAGTCACTAACAGGCTCTCATTAATTCAGCAACAAATGTTGCCCATTCATAATTGATGGGCCTAAAGGGCAGCAGGATGGGCTCCCTCCCAATCTTATTCAATCTCAACCCCCCCCCCCCAGAGAGCTTGAAAACATTATTACTAGAAAGCATCATTGAATCCCTCCAGATGATCTCAATAACAGAGCAATGCCAAAAGGAGGAATTTGACCTTTAGCTGAGAATGATTTGTTTCTGCCATGTCTCATCTTGAAAGCTGTTCTTCAGAGATTCATCAAGTGGTTTTTGGTTAGATTACTGTCACATTTCCTCATAACAGCAGACAGAGGTGTGGAGATCACAATGCATTTGTCGAGTCAGCTCTGTTGAAACACATGTAACTGTTTGTTTTCCAGTGAGCTGACAATGCTTCTGGTTAAATATAATCTTTTGCAATGGGTGCATGTTCAACAGGTTTAATTATACAATGCTGGACTGTATACTGCATGTACAGCAGCACGTGACTGCCAGCAGCACCATTGAGTTATAGAGTAATATATGCAAATTAACAGGCCCTCCCATAAGCCAAGCCATGTATTTTTAATCAGCATTTCACTCTTTTTTTCTTGCTTGAAGGCTGTGTGTGTGTGTGTGTGTGTGTGTGGTTTCACAGAGAAGGGAAAGGTTCTATTATATGATAATGAGCCTTCCGTTCCTCTGCTATGATGCACTCATTCTAGAACTAACTGCTTCTACACAGAACACTCACCTAAGCAGAACCTGGACTGAGTAACACTTGTCTTCAGTGGAAACTTACATCCATCTATTGTCTAACCATCTGTTTCTTTATGTTCTACAGTGTCTTTCTTCAGGTGACTTGGAGAGCCAACACAGAGGAAGAGGCCAGGTAAGATTTTCTAATTTGACCAAAGCAAAGCTTATGACAAACAACAACGTGTTATTTAGCTTTATATGTATCTAGACCAACTAACTTCTTTCATTTCTTTATATTTTATCTTCCAATCAACAAAATCCTTCCTCTTTCTAGAAACTGTGTTAATTTTCAACATGATTAGTTCATGTTTCACTGTTTAAAATATTATTTCATACCCAGCCGATCAGTCTGTGTAAATACCTGCTTACAAGTTAAAACATGCTGAGAAATACCTGGGAAATATTTGGATTAACATACAATAAATACAGGATTGATTTTACGACAGCAATGAGGTTTTTTTTTCTTTATAATTAAGATGTTTACTTTCTCTTAGTATCCTGAGAAGGTGGACAGGAGATCAGACGTGTGACGGTACAAGACGTCCATCACAAGCTCGTCCCAGAAATGAAGAAACAAAGGAGGTTCTGGAGCCTCAGAGAGGAGGTTAAAGTTAAGGTTATGGTTTGTAACTGCACCCACACATGCACACACAAACATACAGCACATACCCTTCTTGGGCAGCACGGTGGCTCTGTGATTAGCACTGTAGCCCCACAGAAAGAAGATGCTGACATCTTCTCGATGTCTCCGTTCTTCTGTCTGTGTGGAGTTAACATGTTCTCCTAGTGCTTGCGTGGGTTTTCTCCGGGCCCTCCGGTTTCCTCCCACACTAAAAAAAACATGAAACTTATTCAAATAAATCAAAAAAAGAAAATTAACTTGTTGGTCTTTGTGTCTGAATATACAACCAGTTATACCACACCTTTGGCTTGATGGTTGTTTGGTTGGTGTTGGTGTTTAATCTTCCACATAACACACTGTATCATGACTAACAGAGCTCCTTCTCAAAAACAAATAGTGTGACACTTATGGAGACATTGATCTATTGCTGAAGAGAAAGAAGAAGTCAGCTTGTCAACAGAGGTCTCATATAAAGTTCAACATTCAAAGTCAAAAATTCAAATGGTTACTGTATAATATTAAAGGTATGGCAAAAGGGACCATGCATGGCAGCAAACATGGCAGGGATATAACCTGTGAAACAGATACAATGAAGACATATCATCTAGTTACATAAATACATGTTTTGCGTGTTTTAAACTTAGATTATAGACATTTGGAAAATTCCTTCATGTTATTATAATGAAAACTGAAAATTAGGATGATGTAAAGAAAAGGTTTCTTGTTTGCCAGGGACATAGTTAGCATTTTAAATCAGGACTGGAAAAAAGCAAACACAATGGATAACACAGACAACATTTTTTTAATGTATGGGAGTTATTACCAGTGCCTTGCCTAACTCACTAAGAAAGAGTCCTCTCCTCTGGAGCTTTCTGTGGTGCCAACTTGTGTTTTATCCATCTAGATCACAAAAGCATCATATGCTAAACATCCCGCATGTTCTAAAAGTGATCAGCAGCTTGTTTTACTCTTTTGTAACAACACAATATGATTGTCAGCTTTACTTTGAAGTATTTAAGTAGATAAAATCAGCTCCACCTCAACAAGATCACTATACAACAATATAGTGATGTGATATAATGTGTCATAGGGCATGTGTCATGATTTTGACTCATGTCCTGGCAGTTCCAAACTTCCTGATGGCGTACAGCAGGTTTGTGTATGCTGTGTTTTCACTGAGCAAGAAAATACACACATAATCACTTTCATTGTCTTTGATGCAGATTGAAAAACTGAATCTGTTTTTGCCATGGGGAACATTTCATGGGTAAAGGGAAGAATGGATTCAATTAAATTCCAATAAATTCTGGACATAACACCATCTGTAAAAAAAAAAAACTGAAGCTGAAAAGAGGATGCTTCTACAAATGAATAATGATCCTAAACACACCTCAAAATCCACAATGGACTACCTCAAGGAAGTCCATGAAGGTTTTGCCATGGTCCTCATAGTCTCCTGACCTAAAGATCATTGAAAATCTGTGGATAGACCTCAAAAGAGCAGTGCATGCAAGATGGCCCAGGAATCTCACAGAACTGGAAGACTTTTTGTAAGGAAGAATGGGCGAAAATCCCTCATACAAGAACTAAACGACTCTTGGCTGGCCACAAAAAGTGTTCACAAGCTGTGATAGTTGCCAAAGGGGGTGCTACTAGATACTGACTATGTAGGGTGCCCAAACCTTTGCTGCGGGCCCTTTTCCTTTTCTGTCATTTTGAAAATGTAAAAGATGAAAATAAAATATTTTGTTTAAAATGTAAAGGGAATGTGTCATCTGTAACTTTATGCCTTTTGGAGATCATTTCATCTTCTACTTGCTTAACTGTTCACATTAACAGCAATTTTGACCCAAACTTTTGCATGCCACTGTACAGACAAACAGCCATTCACACTCACATTCACACCTATGGGCAATTTAGAGTCAACCTTCTTGCTGTGAGGCAACAGTGCTAACCACTACACCACTGTGCCACCCTCAGCTTGATGTGTTGTCTCAAATTCGTTGCTGATGTGGCTGACATCTGGACTTGTATTTCAGACCAGGCAGAATTTGAGTTTTTCAGTAGGAATCTGCTCTGATTTGTTTATTTGAGTCCTCCAGATGTTAATATGAAATGGTCTCAGCAGTAACTAAGTAGCTATGAAGTTTTGAACTGCCAGCACTTGACATGCTTGACTCATGCTGAGTGCTGTAAATCCTTGGGCACTGCCTTGAAACACAGTCATTCTAATAGTTTTTGGTGGTCAGCAAACAGCTTTTTGGGGTATTACCACCATCTTCTGGTGCATAGTGCTCAGGTTCATTAGTTGCAAATGGATTATGTTCAGTTCATCCTTCATGCTCAACTGGGTGTTTGAGACTTTCTGGTCTCTCTTTATAAATAAATTCCTTCTTCCCCTGTTAAACCTGTCATTGGCACAGAGATCTTTGGCCTTAAAATATATTTTGTACTTTGGTAGAAGAAGTTCCAACAAAAAACAACAACAAGTATTGCCTTTATTAAAACAGGGAAATTTAATAAAAGGAAGTTTCACAGTTTTTGAAGTCTATGTTAACACTACCACAGTCAATGCTTAAGAAGTGCACATTCTGTATTTCTATTTCAGATGTTTCTTTAAATGATATACTCAATGTTACAGAGCTTAGAAACTGACTTGGATAACATAATGATCCTATGCCACCTGTTTTGACTGTGAGCACATCACTGAATCACAATTCAAAACACTTAGTTGTTTTCATGCAGTACAAAACCTGACACCATAATTATCGAAACCATCCAAAATGAATTCACATGGCATATTTACAGTGAAAGAGTTATTAAACATTAGTCGCTAAAATCAATGTGAAACAATCCCACTCATATTTCACGGTGGGCAAAATCCACTGTCCTGGTTCTGTGTAAAAATGTTCATAGCTCATATTCAGCAGCAGTTACAGTCTATGTAGAGCAAATTTCCCTTTTTGTATTATTATTCTTTGATTGATAGTGAACACTGCCTAGTGAAACACATATCTAAGTCTAGGGTACATTGCCTGTTTTTTTTGTGTTTTTGTTTTTTTTAGATTTTTATTTAGATTTTAGTGTCAACCCTATTGCCATGCAAGAACATTGACAAATATCATAACTTTTGAATTAATACTTTCTACCATATATGTCCATGGTAATTACAGTGTGGTTAAGTTTAGGGGAATATCGTGGCAAAACAACTATGATAAAGGTATGGTTAGGGCTGGGCCATTGAAACAAAACAGAAACATTGAGCTTACAGTTGATAAAAAGGCAAAAACATTAATTCATAGGTCTGAATGGTCAAGCTACGTGACCATCCACCACCCCAATCATCACTCCTTCAGCTTCCCCCCTCACCTCTGAACAGTGGACCTCATTTAGCTACAAAATACCAATACGGTCATTCATGCAAAATTAGGATGTATATGCTCTTAACTAGATGCTTTATCAGGTTAAATCACTCTGTCTGGGACACCACCCAGCTGGTGTACTGGGACTTCTCCATAACCAAGCAGAAAACAGTGCTGGCACTCTGCATCCAGACATTGTCTGGTTAAATATTACTCTGAGCTTGTAATCATTGTTCCTCTATCAGCATTGACTGCAGCCTGTGCTGATGACACTATTATGTGCTCCAGGCCAGAGGCAGCCAGTGTATTGATCTCCCAGCTGGGAGGTCGGTACTGCTGGAATCCCCTAATGACAGTTATGGGACTGCTGCAATGGGGGCACATGCCTCTGTGTGTATGTGTGGAGTGATGGAGTGCAGAGAGATACAGAGCAATCTCCAGATTCCTGAGTCTCAGTGTTTTATGTGATACTGGGTTCACATTCATGTTGCATGTCATCCTCATCTCATCTGGCTCTCTGTTAGATGTGGGTGTGTGCTGTTGGGATTTCAATTTGCATCTAGAAGCTGGTGAGTGATGGCCTGATGAAATAACTGACATTAAGGGAATATTTGAAGAGCTGTTCCCACGCAAGATAGCCATTGAAAATCATCATGTGACACCTACTCTAAAGTCCTCCTGGAATGAAAGATAAGCTCTCATGGAAAAATATTTCACATATAGAGGATATTTTAAAGGACAAAATAGATAAAGTAGATTGAAAATGTAATAAATAATGAGTTTCAGGTAACTAAAAGAGCCACATACAATTTAAAATGAAACCCTTGATTTGCCTTTGCTGTATCAGCGTTACGTGGTGCTGTATAAATCTGAATAAATCAGTTTTGCACTCTGTCTGGCAGCTTGTTTGGCATTAAATATGAGGTGTTTCTGCTAATTCAATTAAGACTCATTTAAAATATGATTATGTCTGAGCAAATTCCCATGGAGACACATCACTTCTCTCTGCTCATCCAAACAGATGGAAGTGGTTGAAGACTGTCCAACTCCAGTTCTTGACACTCTCCATGGGGTAAATGGAGCTGTCACTTTTAAATCCCAAGGATAAAATGACGGGGTAGTGTGTGTGTTTGTGTATTTGAGTTTGAGTGGATAGGATTCACAGAGGGTGAAAGAGAGATCTAAAGCTTGGCTGTGTTTTCGTATCTCAAAGGCACCATCTTTCCACAAAAAACCCATCCACAGTGAGGATATTGGTTGTTTTTGAGTGTGATTGGCCATCCTGGTGACAGATAAATTTGGCCATTTAGTTGTCGCCTTTCAGAAATGGTCCCTGGGAAAACTCTAGACTTCTCATCAAGAATTCATGGCACTGCTGTCAGCTAAAAATGAAACTGCAAATATAAGATGTGAATGAAAAAGAAGATCTATCTTCCTACTGGAATCTAACTGCTTTTCATCTGTATTGGTATTCTATCAGGTCTCATGCACTGGGGCAAGTATGATCTCCCCCAAGAAGTGCATAACTGAGTGATAGTCTTAGACTGCGAGAATCAGATCCAGCAAGTTAAAAAATAATACCAAACTGCAGATCTGTTAAAAAGATTTACAAGTTATTAAAAACTGGTGTTTATCTCCAATATCCAGCAAGGAAATTTTGAAAATATCAATAATTCTAAATTGAGTTTGGTGTGTTTGTTATAGCAACAACACTTCTGTACATGCTGAATTACTGCCTCTATGCCAAAAAAAAATACTGAAAAGACTGACTGGGGCCTTCAGGGCTCGTCACATTTCAATCAGGAGAGACTTAGAACAAAAGCATGCATGGAGTAGGAATTTTATTATGCACAGGAGAAATAGAGTTTTGGCGCTTAGACCCCGGCAGGAAGTAGATCACCATAGGAAGCATTCAAATTTAAGTGGTGCTTCTGATATATAGGAAACTACCCCCCCCCCCCGGAGCCTAGACCTGGTGGCGGTGATGGTGAGTGAGGCTTAGTCAGGTCAATTATTTTTATGGCACGATCAAGGTTATCTCATGGCACTTTTCATATAGAGCAGGTCTAGACTGTACTCTTATGTTATTACATTTATGAGGAGAGACCCAACAATTCCCACTATGAACAAGCACTAGGCGACAGTGGCAAGGAAAAATGTCCTTTTAAGAGGCAGAAACCTCAAGCAGAACCGGACTCAGGGTGGGCGGCCATCTGCCTCGACCGGTTGGGTTTAGAAAGAGAGAGAGGGAGGGGAGAATGGGGCCTGAGGTTGGGATGGCTTCCTGTGAGGGAACTTCTGATCAGGGGTAGATAGAACATGGCCAGGCATCCACAGTTGAGGTGGTGAAGGGGAGGAGGTGGGTCATAAAAATTGGATCCCGGCAAGCATAGCACAACCATAGTGAGGCTTGGAATGGCAGACATAATGCGGTAATTAAGAAGGACGTATCTGGACAGGTTTCAGGGGAAATATTAGTGAAACAACATTTCTTAAATGACCCAAGCAAAATCATATGATTGAAGTGAAGAAGTGCTAAACCTTCTATGAATGGCTGAATGGCTGAATCTCAATATAAAATAGTTCCATAGCTAATGCAGCTAGCCCCTCGAGAAGAGGGACAGGCATGGGATTTGGGCTGGCAGCGACTCTGGTAGGTCTGAAAATTAAATGGGATAAGAGTCAGTGATTACCATTTACCAGGCATGTGCTGTCTGTGAAGATGAAGTTGTGCCTGACAACCACAAAGAATGTGATCGCATTTAAAGGGGAACCCCTTATTTATAATATTGACTTGTTGACATGTAGCACGGAATTCTTTGCAATGCTATTGATGACTCCAAATACAGGCAACTGCAATGGGGGTAATCTCATATGAGGCAGGGAAGAGCCAACTGGAAAACGAGGTAAGCCCATTACTGCATCCACGGCCCTGGAAACCCCCCCAAAATAACCTACAGATGGAGTCGCAATTATTTTATTTTTATTTTTTTTAAATATATGTATTATATTTACACTATATTTATGTGCGCTTTGTGGCTGAAAATAATTGTTCATGCAAATTTGCAAATTTTAAGAGGCCAGATGATATCTAGCATATTAATAATAAGCTTAGGGAGAAGAATCAGAAAGCCAATTGTATTTTTATTGAGACTGATACTGAGATGTATGGGTGTGAGCTACGAACGCTGAAGCTAAGGCAGTAGTGACAGGAGCAGCTGGAGCAGCTGGTGTGGTAGGGACTGAAGGAGCAGCGGTCCGTGGAAGAAGAACGCAGACTAAAATGATTGCTTTCTGAGATGAGGAGCGGCAGATTCCCTGGTTTATAAATGTTGCGCTTGTCTCAGGTCTCTTCAAGTAAGTAGGGGCATCTTGGTAAATACTGACGGCAGCACGCTTCCGGCTAACGAAACTGAGAGAACAAGAGTTTTGAGGCTGGAGAATGCGTTGAGTCCTAACTGATAATCTGGTACACTTATCTGACTGCTAGAGTCATACAACGTTGCAATGCTGAAATGACAGCTGAATGACAGCAGAGAGAGAGAACATTTTAAACTGTAATAGCTTACAGGTGATTGGCTCTAGCTGGGTGTGTCAGGTTGTGACTGGATGAAAACAGAATTGGTAGGTGGGGCTTAGAGATAGCAGGAAACAACTTGCGATTCAGCTGGTATGTGCAGATAGACAGTCTCCCTGATTGAACTTTTGCTAGCTTCATTTGGTCATTTGCCAGAGTCACAGTACTCTCAGTGCTTGTTAGCCTGTGGACACCGTTCCAGGATTTTTGGTAACTGGTTGCCCCTAAAATTCATTTTGCAAGCCAGAGTCAGTAGTATCCAAATGAGTAAATGTACTACACTTGTTCTCACTGAAGTTGTGTTAAAAACATAACAAAACAGTGTGGTCCACAGCTCTAGCAGAGGAATAGTCCATTTGTCCCTCACCCAACCATATCCTCCATCTACTCCTGGGGAATCCCGAGTTGTTTCCAGGTCCTCTGGCATGATCTGTCTGCCCCAGGGTGTCTTTCCAGTTAGACATGTCCAGACTGTCTCCACAGGGATGTGCCCAGGCATCCTGTCCAGCTGAACCAACCACCAAAATGTTTGTACAGTTAAAGCATACTTGAATCCTTATATTAAATTGGCTGTTTTTGTTCCTCAGTCAAAAATACATTAAATTCCCTTCCCCTTGTTCCAAATGCATCATCAGTGAGGAACAGTGAGGAACAGAACACTGTTCTATCTCAAATGCTAAACTTTGGATCAATGTGGCAAAGGGGCCAAGGCAACTAAAATCAATATTCTTATCTTCAGAATTTAGTGTTTAAAATTGTAAATGTTTAATAGATTTGGATTCAATGAGTTTTTATCAGCAATCTTTGACTTACTGTTCCAGTATTACCTTCCCTACACTGATTTCTGCTTTTAGACTTTTGTAAAGTTTCAGTTTATGTCTAAGCAAGAGACACCACAAATAAAGAATATTAAAAATACAAATACTACAGATGGGTTCCCTCTGCCATGATTTTAGGAGAGGCTTCAAAAACATTTAATGAAGCCTATTTAATCACCCGTATTTCATTTGCAAATTTTAGATGATCATACATTTCATGGGAGACATGAGACATGAAAAATAGATATGCACATTAGCAACACAAAGACTAACAAGCTTAATGCAGTGAGTCATTGCATTACTGATTATGTCTGGTTAATGGATTAAATTCTGGGAAGACTGTCTAAGAACTACTGTAGCAAAACAAATACTCTTCAATTTGAGATATCCAGTATTAACACAAATCATAAATCAGATATCACGACAACATATGAAAATGGCCTAATGTGAATTCAATCAAGTTGAATTTGAAACCTACTTGAACATGAAGAATATCCACAATTTAACTGTTAAAGCAAACTAATTCTGGGACAGATGATGAACATAAAGCTGCTATCCCATGAACATCCACTTATCACTCCACTACTTTTTTTGGTTTCTCTTTGATACACCACAGATGACACATCACATGCAGTTTTGGAACACTTTGATTACAATGTATAAATCAAGTATATGTATATCTAACATATGTGCATTTATTAAAAGTCATAGATGTGTATACATATGCTGTAATCATACGTATGACATATATAAGAATAACATATATCCATATTCAGAATTGGAACAGTATATAGACATATGTGTCACATATTTATCACATGTATTTAACAAATATAAACTTATGTGTCTTTTTCATATGTGGCATATATTTCAATGAGCTATGCTTCCATGTATCTATTTTACTGTGTGGTTAGCACACTACACATAGAGGCACTGCTTCACACTGAACTGTAGTCATTTCAGTGCTATTGAAAAATGATGCCTACTTTCACTTTTCAAACAAATTTAGCCCAGCTTAAATTGCTCAGAAGATAAACTTGTCACCAAACCATCTGTCCATCTTGTTTAGGTTGGGTTTCTAAAACCTTCCTAATACAAATGAGATTGTGTGTGAAAGCAGAGTTAACAGATCAGTAATCATTTTCTTAATAGTAAATTGCCAGTTTAATGCTTCATTAAGCTGTTATGCATTAGACGAGGAACTGTAGTGACAAAGATGTCAGCAAGTTTCAAGGTTTTCAAATCACATGATCCGGATTTGCAGCAGAGAAATTCTACACCAAATTTATTTTTAATACAATGCCTCTTTCAGGCCAGACACCTAACATCACTGATATAGTCAGGGCCACAAGTCAACTGGTCTGACTTTACTTGTTTAAGCAAACTCTCAATGTCATTAAGAGTAATTCCATTTTGAAAGATTTATAGGGTTTACTGAGATTTGTCAAGTCACCAAAATCTGCTGGACCACTGTCATGCTTCCCACCCTCAGTGGGATTGACTCAGTGCCTTTGGTCCATGTACTTTTCAACTTGAGTGACTCATTCAGAGGTTTTGATGAGCCAGATTCGAATCTTGCAAGTCAGACACTGAACAATATACTTTTCAGGCTCCTCAGGAAATATTGCACATATAGGTAGATTATACAAGGGTTTTATATTCATATATCCCATCCTACACATAATTTAATTAAACAAATAACTAGACACTCAATCAGCCTTTACAGTCTCAAATGGGTACATTAAGAGGAGGTGTGCCTGATATTTTTTTCTGTCTTTTTGGTGTTTGGCTGCAGCTTATCTACCTCTGGCATATGAAAAGCTCCAATCATCTTAAACCAGAAGTATTTCAGTGCAAGAACTCCCATCAGAGCAAAAGCCTCCACAAAAATACATTTACAAGGTGTGTATGGCCACCTGTTACTCTAATTTAACAAGAGACTCATCAATCTGTATGCAAAATATAGTTTTCCATAACTTCTGAGTGATTCTGTGTGAATATTTTCTGTGTGATTCAGGTTATTTATGATTGTAATTTAGATATCAACCACAGAAGTACTGTGATGGTTATCTGGAACAACACACCACACACCCTTCAGTCAAACATACAACAGATACTTAAATATAGATTCATTGCCACCAGGAATGGTAATTCACCAAAGGCCTTGCCTGTAGTAGTAGTAGTATGAGGGAAGATGCTATCAAACAAATCGATAAAGCTGTTGAAGTTCCTTTGACACTTGCAGACTAAATGTTCTTATCTCTATACTGCTTCAGTAATTTTAATGCAGGTTTGCATTTTAATATTAAAATACATATTTAAATATTTACTGTGATCAAGACCACCAAGTGAAAGCCTGATACTAATAATACCAGCACCTCAGTACAGAAATAACAGAAAATGTGTGCCTCCTCCTGGACAGAGCAGCAGAAACCATCCATACATCCATTCATTATCTGTTACTTATACAGGATTGGTCCCAGTGGCAGAAAGATAGTCCTGATGTTCTTCTCCCTAGCACCGTTTCCTAGCTCCTCCTAGAGGATTTTGGGGCATTCCCAAGCCAGAGGAGATGTATAATCTCTCCAGGTGCAGGGGCCTTCCACCAGTTGGACATACCTGGAAAAACTCCAGTGGAAAGCACCCAGCATCAGATGCCAGGAGGAAAATATTCAGCTATTTGTGTTCTGGTGACATATCTGATGAATGCAGAATATTATGGTGTGAGAGATTCTGTATGTACAGAAGCAATATTAATCAGTCTTCTGACATGCTGAATTTGACTTGAAATGTATGTCATATGCTAATCCCCTGCCTTTCCCTTCCTTCTCTCCTTTCAAGCGTTTTCAAGATTGAGCAGCGGACGCAAACTGGAGACAGATGATCAATCTACCAGCTATTCCCTAGATTTCGAATTTTGCCAGGCAAATTAAATGTCATCTACATTTACGTGGATTTTGATTGGTTTGCCTGGTATAATAAGGCACAGTGATGGCTCGAAAAATGTGATGCAGAGGTGATGAGAAACTGTCTGTCTCCTGTATTCATCCATCCATCTACTAGCTTCAATATACCCACTTATTGTTGAGGGTTGCGGGGGTGTAGGAGTCTGTCCCAGCTGACAATGGGTGAAAAGCAGGGTGCAGCCTGGACAGGTCACCAGTGAGTCACAGTGCTTCTCTTTTGTACTGTGGTTGTGAATCATCTAGTTACGGTTTTCATCTTCCACCTATGAAGATTCAGTTGGGCAGGATTAATGAAATATTTATTCCTGAATCTTCATTATGTGCACATTTTGAAAAAAACATTAATATTTGAGCCTATAACTTTGCTGTTTAAATTGCAGCACATGACAAATGAGAGGCTGCTAGCAGATCACTTTACACACCATGTGATAATTGGGACAGATTTGAAACAAATTGAGTCTTGGAGACCACCTGAGGGTTTTCGTTTCTTGTAAGCTCATGATTGTTTAATTAGTCTAATGGCTGGTGAAAGAACTGCTCCTCACAAACACCAGGTGTAAAGAGCTCTGCACCACGGGGGAGAGCTGCAATCCTAAACCAACCAGCTGCTGAATGTAAGACAGGCAGAGAGACATATGAACTTGACTGTGGAGTTTGGCATATTTACAACAGTCTGAAACTGGACACATCAAATGAGCGTGACGCCTTAACCTGTTGCACCTTGTTTTCCAGTGGTGGAAAGTTACTGAGTGCTTTTACTAAAGTATTGGATGGTGTAGAACTTAACACCTAACTGAAAAGCAGCTTCCCTCTCTGGTTAAAAGTTTCAAGCCTGTTTCCCCTCTGATCATACCTCGGATCACTGATGGTGTGGTTGGATGTGGTCAGAACTGTGCTCTGCTGCACTTGTAATGTAACATAGGGTGCTGGAGTTGATGGCTAGGTACGGACGATAGGTACAGTATGTGAGGCCACCTGTACTGACAAGTTAAACCGCTGGAGGTCAGCAAAGACGAAATCTTCAGTGAGTATCAAGTTACCCTTTAATTATGATAGTGATATACTTGTACAGTACCACTTGAATGTTTTCATGTTGTGTTAATTCACACTTCTACGCCACTACATTTATCTGATAGATTTACATAGCAGTTACTTTTAGAATAAAGACATTTACATTGAAAAATATATGATAAGCATATAGAATACAAGATTAATGATGTTAAAGATTTGTATTGTAAGACTTAGGAGGGGCTTGATCCCTAGTTTGGGAACCACTGGACTTAACTACCAAAGTCTATATAAAGTAGTCAAAGCTATCTACACCTCAACCAGAAACTTACATACTGTGTATTACATAGTACCTAGTACATTTACCAGATAATACATATGTACTTGATGGCAGAGTTCTTTTGTTTTTGTTTTTTCCCATCAGTTTTGCACACAGTTCTATACACTACAATGTCCATGAACCCCTGGCCACTGTTTGTATGGAGAAGAAACCAGTCTTACTTATATATCAGAGCTGTAGTGAATTCATGCATTCACTGTTGTTGCAGTTGGGGCCAAAGCGCCGCACCATAGTTGCCAAATTCATCAAAAATTGACTCAGAATCTGAACATGAATTGTTATAAACTGCAGATTATTTTCTCAATACCTTCATGTTTAACTTCTGCCACAGGCGGCAGAAGTAACACAATATTAAGCTTGGTGATACAGTGTTTCTGACTGCAATGCACCTTGGAAGTCAGGGTTGACTTCTTATCTCACACATTTGAGGACAGTTTTGTGTTTCTTTATCAAAGAAACACATATTTTCCACAACAGTTCTTCAACATGTCCACTCAAGTGCTCTGTGAATCATCTAACATGGTCCATGGGAAAATGAATGACACTTTGACCCTTTAAACCAGGGTGTCTAAAATAGCTCCTCCCATTTCACAGCTCTATTTGTTAAATCATCTAAGATCTAATCAAACCTGAGATATCTAATCTGATCTTAATTATACCCTGCTCACATTCTCTGTTGCACTAAAAAATACATCAGATTACTGAGGGTAAACTGGGGTTTCGTTTTCACCAAATGATCTATTTTCTAATGTAAGGTGTCTTGTAATAATGCCACACAATCCATTTCATTTGATGTCTTCTCACAAAATGTTGTTGGACAGCTTATTTGCACCGGTCTACCTGGATACTATGAAAAATCACACATCTCCCTTCAAGTCTAGTCATCTCTGAGCAACAGAAACAGACACACACACACGCACACACACAAGTGTATGCGTTATGTCTGTGAGAGTGCTGCATGTACCCAGGAAAGATATGAGAGCCTCTTGTCAACAGGATCTCAGCTCGCTCGCTGTCGGGCTGAGCGGCTGGGTAGCTGATATCAGGCTGCACCCCCTCAAAGTGTTTTCTGAACCCTATCAGGTTGTATTCATCAGCTGAAGTGAGATGGGACAGGCTGGGAGAGAGTTTCTGTCCCACTGTCAATCCTCTCCATGGACGCAGCATCAGCATCAGCCCATGCCTGTACAAAAGCTGTCCTGTTCTGGATCCAGTGTCAGTACAATAGACAGGCAGCCTGTGCTGGCGGCCAACTGTGACTGCTCCGGTTACGGCTGCTCTCACTGAATCATATCGACCTCATTTGATCTTCTTTATTAAACTGTCCACTGTCACCTCCTCCTTGGAGTGTAAGTCTCTGTGTTGACAGATATAAGATAAAATATTTTAGCATTTCTTAATCTCAGCAAGGATGTAATGTTGATGTAAAATAGAAAAATATGAAAGATTTATGACAAGAAGATTTTTATTATTTAATTGAAAACATTAAACAAAACAAAATAAAAGAGGGCAGAAACAAATCCCATTAAAACAAATACATGTCTCTGTTTTTTCTTAAAGTGACATATTCTTACAACTATTTTTGCACCTTGTTGCATAAAATATCCATAATTTATGAGTGGAGTTTTAAAGTATTTTTGAAAAGGGCATAGAGATTGTTGATCTTGCTCTTCAAAAGCTAAAACATTGTGAAAATATTTTGCACAATCACAGAGAAAAAGAGCAGCTGGCTAAAAGGCACTTGTTCCTCCTAACGAACAGAGGTCGCAGTGTTTGTGGTATTATTTCAAAATACAATCATCCACTGATTGTGTATGGAATACAGGCTGGATTTAGCTGTATCAGACTGCTGATCACTGTGTGTACTTTGTATGTCAAATTTTGTAGCTGCCTAGCAACCAAGGTGTTGGGCTGATTTGGGCATCAGAAAAATGTTCTTTACGAGGCAGAAGCCTTGAGCAGAACCGGATTCAGGGTGGGCAGCTATCTGCCTTGGCCAGCTGGATTGAGAGAGGGAGAAAGAGACAGAGAGAGACAACAACAACAATAAGAATAAGAATAGCAGTGTGTATCTTGGGGGCAGTAGGGTGCTTGTGATTGCAGGTCCATACTAAACAGCTCAAGGCAGAAATGTAGAAAGCAACAGGAGGAGAGAGGAGGGATCACAAAACTATGGAAGAGGGAAGATGTTTAGTTGGAGAGGGAGAGAGGAGCTCAGTGCATCATGGGAAGTCCCCTGGCAATCTACACTTCCAGCAGCATAACTAGGCTATAGTTCAGGCAAGCTTGAGTCAGTCCTAACTATAAGCTTAATAACTATAAGAGGAACGTTTTAAGCCTACTTAAAAGTGCAGAGGGTGTGTCTGCCTCCTGGACCCAAAACTGGAAGAAGGTCCCACAGGAGAGAAGCCTGATAGCTGAAGGCTCTGCCTCGCATTCTTCTCTTGGGCACTAGAAACCACTAGTAAGCCTATATTCTTGGAGTGCAGTGTTCTAGTGGGATAACTGGAACAGGGTACTTCTAGCATCGTTCAGCTCATTGTTTTGGTCTTGCAGGTGTGAACGCTCAATCTTTTAACCTCACTTCCACAACAGCAGGCAGCAGTTGTCAGCTAAAAAACCTCTCATAAAAAGTAAACACTGTCTCACAAGTTCAAATGGCAAAAAGACTAATTTAGTGACTCGCTGGTGAACATGTTAAGCAGCTAAAGGGCTAAATATTTTCCTCAGGAGTTGGTGGAGACAAGATAGAACAAACTGGACTTGCAATCACCAGGTGACCAGGAAAAGGACTCTGGATGAATGTTAGTATTTACTGGATATATTTATTAGTAAACAACTGTCACTTGACACTGTTTTTTTTTTGTTTTTTGTTTTTTTTTTGTGATGTAGGTTTCTTTAAAAACTAAATCTTGATTTGTGTTTTCATGTTTCATATTCATGACAAACACCAGGTCAAGATTAAAATATTCTTCAATGCAAAATTCAATTATAATACAACAATACAACAAAAATAAGATTCCTTTCCCTGTGGCCCTTCAACTTGAACCTGTATGGAAAATAAGACCACTTTCACCAAGCAGCAGTTTCTTATCACACTAGAAAGTCGATGACAATCTGCTGAATCATTTACTCAACAGATATATAACCCAGGGAACTTCTAGTTTATGAAACAATGTCTCTGCTGGGAAATCAATGGCTATGTGTGTGTGAATGAAAACAATATATAGATGTACTGTATGGTCCATCCACATAGGAATATCTACCATGTATACTGATGGAGTTATAGCTTGCATTAATTCAGCTCACATGAATGATATTGCTTGTCCCTGCAGATGTATTTTCATCATTTAAAAGTTTTGTCAAAAGTTTGAAACCTGGGGAAGCCATTTGTTTTGGGTAAATTACATTTCATGCAATTTACATATGTGTTGAAGTATTATTTCAGCCTGCTGAATCAAGACTGGGGTGAACATGCACACACACACACATGCACAAACAAGCTAATGCATGCGTAAAAGGCAGGCATCATAGTGAATGTATTAATGTCATTTTATCCAGGCTCTGTTTGATGTAATGTCATCTGAAATATCCCCAGCTGAAGCTGACAAATTGCTCTCATGGAAAAGAAAAAACTTAAGGAAAAATCTATGAAAAATATTTCTCCTCTATTAATACCTGCCCATCAATCTCCCCTCTGGTAAATGCTGCAGAGACAGCAGGATTTAGGAAGTGTCCTCTTCAATAATGCAGCAGAAATTTTGCTTAACCCAGCCTGGAACACCGGAGATTTGTCACACTTGCAAAAACCAAACCATCAAATGGTCTCGCTGCAGGGTCCTGCAGCAGCATCATACCTCACTTACAGACTGAAGTGGGAATAATTTACTGTCCTTAATAGAAATAGATACTGCAGAGCATTGACTGAGCATGGTCAAAAATGGAAGGTGATTTCTTTACTTGCTGAGTGAAATAAATGTATGCAGTTGGTCTTAGTCATATAGGTGCAGATATTTATTGGTTGCTGACAGAATGCTGACACACAGCAGGAACTCACGTTGAAATGAACAGTGTCAGGCAGACCTTGGGCAGCACAGTATGCTGAACTGTCCAGGCACTATATATGTCACTAGTGTTAGGGAAGCTACAGTAGCAGTTACTATCTAACTGTAGGAAGTTACAGAGCAACTTTTAGGAACTTTCTGAAACATAAAGGATGGAGCTGAAGACTTCCACTTTTTTTTTTTTTTTTCTCCTGCAGCATTGCCTGTGATTCATTTCTGTACAAACTTTTAGTGTGTTGCATTTCCCTCATAAAATAAAAACACAAGCAATTCTTAGCACACTCTGGTTTATATAATGATGAGCACGGACATTTACAACCTTAATATTTTATGACTGGAGTGCACTGGAACCAGAACAGCAAAATAAACCGAGCACCAACTAAGTTTTGTTGTACCTGGTTTCATCCACTCATTGTTCAGTGCTTCTCCCTCCAGACATGGATGTGCACAACGAGGAAATGCAGAAGTGCTGTCTTCATGGATGTCCTGAACATGATTCACCCTGCTTTTCCACTTGGCCTCCATCACATCTGGATCATCAGGAGTGGAGGCCTCAGTCCAGTATAAATGGTTAATAATGTATGGTACGCACATTGTTGTTTGTCTTTATCTGACTGTTTTTATTTGTGAGGAGGATTGACATTTTCATGCTGTGCCTCAGACCTACCTCCTCATACTTGGTGCTGCTTGGGAGCTCTTAGCATTGTGAAAAAAAAAAACAAAAACAAAACATTATTCAGTCATATCACTGATTATTTAATGTTGTTCTTAATCATCACAGATTCTTCAGTGTGTGTGTGGATCAGGCACCCAGCAAGACTTCACCTGCTCAGTTCAGAATGTGTGGCTGGGGAAATACTACATAATGAAGAGGGCGCATTGCAGTTTTATGGTAGTAAAATAACAACAAACATCATTCATTTTCAATAATGATTATTGAAATGTATCCACAACAGCATTGTTAAACCCACAGTCAGTGTGGTCTGTTAAGATAACGCTGTAATAACAGCTCGCACAGCCATTGTGGTTAGATGGTAGTAAACATGTTAACAAATTAGCTCACAGGCAGTTCTATAGTGCAGCTAAAAAGAATGTTCCTTCAAGTTTGTCATCAGTGACTTACCCAATAGGCTACAGGCTACAGTTGCATTCTGGCAAACAGAGCAAATCTACAGTCTCTGGGAATGGAATATTCTGTCTTGTTACAGCCCTGTGTCATGATTTAGAAAACTATAGTGTACATTTAAATCTTGCCTGGTGCAGTTTCCTAATACTGCAGTGTATTGCAGAATTAACTAATACTGCAATACATACTATATATACATTCATCACCCAATTTTTTTTTCTCTTTCACACTGCCTCAATCTAGGCAGGAATCCTTATTAATGGTACGCTATTTAGCCCGAGGCAATTCTAACCTGAAGGTTAAGAATAGCTGGTGGCAAATGTAACCTCATTTTACTTTGCATCATTTAGCTCTGCTCTTCGCAGCAGAAAAGTTGGAGCTTAAGTGTCAGGGTAGACAGACCTTGGCCAAAGTTGGGGATAACACTTTGAGATTGTCTAGTCTATTAGCTACTGAGATAACCCTGGGTTAATGGTCCACTTCTCCTAGTTTAGCAGTATGTGTGAAAATCATATGGTATGAATGTGTCACATTAGGCATTACAGCTAATAGGGATGTAATACAAAGCTACTGTGTGTGTGTGTGTGTGTGTGAGAGAGAGAGAGAGAGAGAGAGAGAGATGCTAATATGCTCCTAATGAAAATGTAAACATGTTGATGTTTAGAAGTGATAAAGTATATCATGTTCATCATCTTAGTTTTGCATGTTAGCATGCTAACACTTGCTAATTAGCACAGAATAAAATGTACAGCTGAGGCTGAGGAGAACATTATTAGTTATGGAGGTATTCTGTCATTTACAAAGGCACTGTCAAACCTGATGGTGATATAAGATGAATAGACATGGGATCACCAAAATGTAACATAATCCCTCCAAAAGTTGTTATAGTATTTCACCAAAAGACAAAAATGTCAGTTTCATGGTAGCCGCAGAGGAAAAGTCTGGGGATTATCTGATTAATTCTCTGGAATCTCTGTACAATATTTCATAGGAATCCACCCAGTAGTTGTAGAGACATTTCAGTCTGGACCAAAGTGGTGGACTGACCAACCAAATGATAACCAACTGATCTTGCCAGCCTTAGGGCGATGCAGCTTGATTTGCTAAAGACATACTGTAATAAGTCATTGGCTCATAAATTAATACATAAAAAGTGAAGATTGTGCAGATTAGATAGAGATAAAGAAGATTAAGTGTAGGTCTGAAGTGACAAAAACTGACAAAGGCAAAAATGTGAAAACTCAGTGTCATTTTAAGACCATCCCTAATGCTGGTTCTTTAGTTTCCCATTTTCTGTTAAGTTCTGGCGGCACGGTGGTGCAGTGGTTCGCAGCCCCCCCGTGACCCTTAACAGATAAGCGGTATAGATAATGGATGGATGGATGTTAAGTTCTACAAAATGCCAGGCTTCAATATCAGATCAGAAGGTAAAACTATCTCTTCTACCACATCAGTCAAACCTCATCCTGCAGTGCACAACAAATCTGGTGAAAACTGATGAAACATTACTGAGGGTAAATCTCTGTTGAATGTCTAAATACCAGTCTGATGATATGTTATAAAGGGGGACTTTTTCTATATGATTTCCAGATGAAACTGCGGTTGCTTAGCTTTGATCCCAGAAAAGAGTGTGCTTTAATTTTATCAGTGTGTATGATGTGTGTGTGTTTTGAACTGAGTTGTGACTGAGAAAAAGGAGTGTAATCTGGATTTTCAGAGTGCATTATCTGTTCATATTCAGTTACATCCCTTGTAGTTAACTAAAGAAATCCTAAAAAAAGAAGATGGAAATAGCACATGACCTGCAGGCATAAACCTCCATCTGCACTTTTAGTGTATTTGATTTAGTATTCAGAGAAAACCTCAACATTTTAATTCTTTTTGTAGGAACTGTCTTTGATGCCAGGTATGAAGATCCATATTTTGCTTAAGAGCCCTCCATTAGAGCAGTATACGTGTATGAGTATGTGTGTGTGTGTTTGTGTGAACTATCCATTCAAGCTCCATCCCCCCCTCAGACCGCAGTTGCATTGGCTGACTTTTCAGCAGAGATTTAGCTCACATTCTCATAAATATTACAATTGCCTCTTTGGCTATACTTAGACAGTTGAATCATGCCTCTTGTACAACAGATGTTTTCTCTAGCTTGGTTAAATGGATTATCATTTGTCCCTGTGTCTTGACTGTGTGTGCAGAGGTAGACAGTCAGATATTGCTTCAGAAAATGTTTCATGGCAGATGATGAAACTATATGAGACAAATCTAAGTCTTTGTTTAAGGCTTCTGTACTGATTACATTTATATTCAAGGCATTTACTTGATGATTAGCAGCAATATTTGTGCTAATGTTGTCGTATCACACATCACAGCATGTACTAAATAGGCTATTATGTTTTTCACCCGTCATAAGTCATAAGCTCCACAGAAGTTTCAAGAGGCCAACTGCTAATGCAGGTGGTATTTCATAAACCAGATGGCGCTTCTTAATCTGGCTACAGTAATGTTTGTTATATAATTGGTTGAATTTCTAATCAGATGAGGCTTTTACACCTGCTGGCACAATTCTCTGGCTCATTTTGGCATTTGTAAGTTAGAAACATTAGCACACTTCTGTTCTTTTGTGATAGCTTTTTTCAAATATATTTCTCTCTCCAAGCCCATCTACCCACAGCTGGGGCATACTGAAACTTGAGTGGCCACAAGGGGCTAGTTTTGGCCTGTAATCATATCATTTCTCAGGCAGTGCAGTAAACACAGCGTGATTCACAAGTCTTAACAGCTCTCTGATGTACTGACAGACTAACAGAGACAGCAGCACACACCAGAGTATAAACACTAATGAATGGACTTGAGCAGCTTTATTTAGAGAGAGAGGATTCCATTTTTCATTTCTGGGATCAATCAGTACACTGGGCCCAGTCCCAATCAAACAGTAACTGAATCATTTAGCAGTGGAGCAGGATAAATATAATCACATAGGCAAACAAATTACACGCTGCTGCATGTCTGCAGAAAACATCAGCAGCACAGCCGGTTTCACATTAGCAATTCATATCAGGTGAAGGTGTCTCCGTCTGATAATGAGATTAAGGAGCATTTATGGTTGTTACTCTCTTCATTCCTGATATTCATCTATTTTGTCCATATTTATAGCTTATTTTTTACTAGCAAGGGTTTGTGTTTGTTTTGTTTTATTGTATCGTTCAAACATTTAATTTTATTTCACTTGTCGTAGACATTGAGATGTCTCATTGTTTTCTAGTCTTTGTTCTTCTAAAGAATGTTTGCACCCTAGGGATGTAATTCTTATAATTTCTTTATGTACTCTGTACTACTCAGCTTTAAATGCATGCCCTTGCAACATATACACCAGGGAGCTGAACAGCCAGTGGCAGATCTAGAAAATTTTATACTGGGTGGCAACAAGTTGTGGCAGGGTGGCATGGGACAGTGGTGGCAGAGGCGCCTCAAGAAATTTTTCATACAGGTGGCCAGATGGGGCCACTTAAAATCTTAAGTGCTTTTTGCAAACTAAAAGCCATCATTCAGGATTTTATTATACTGTTGTAGTATACAGGTTACTAGAAACTGTAAAATACTTGGGAAGCGCCTGCACAGTATACTTGGGCATAATACCAATATATACTTATGTGTGTACATAGGCATTCAGCTCAGACTAATCAAACTCAACTACCAATAAACGCTGAATCAAAAAGCTTTAAGTGATTATGTCATGATGTGTAATTTAATGGAAACATATACATAAACATACATTTCTCCAGATGATATTTTTTTATCTGACCTGGCCATCAATTTTCATTGATAGGGCCACACAGTCATAACTTCACCTGTTGGTCCAGGAACAGGTTGAACACCTGCTTTTGCAGATTCCTGCCTATTCCTGTGACCATTATTTGACGCTGACTGTCCCTGATCTGCCTTTCTGATGCTCCTCTGGCGTCTTTGCTCTCTGACTGATGCTGGCTGAGCCTGTAACCCTGACATACTGCTCTGTCTGTTCCTCTCCTCCATCCTCCTCTTTCTCTCCCTCACCAAGCCTCTGCTGCTCCCTATAAATCTCTCTCTCTCTTACCTGCCTCATTTTCTTCTTAAGAGCCAGAAGATTTCCCATAGACTTTCTCTTCGTGTCTGCAAATTGACACTTGCGCAGCATTCGCGTTAGCTACATAACTCAGCTCCAAATGCTCAAAATAAGTCAAAAGCTTCACCATGACAGGTACAGCACCAGGCAGCACTTAAAAGCACATGTCGCGGCGCGTACTGCCCCTCTTCTTTTGCTAAAGAAATGTGACTTACTTACCCACTAGTAGTCTTCTCCGTCTTCTCCTAACTGGTTTTGAGATCGGTGGTATTGAGTCCAGCGTTCATACTGAACCGTTGCTATCGAAATGAAGACAGGTATGAGCGGGGCCGAGAGCTGTTGTGAGTGATGGAAGTCAAAACGTAGCTTCCTGGGCCTGTTAAGGCTGTGCATTTAGCCCAAATGATTTGGGATAAACTGTAACAGCGATAGAATCTATGTGACTGGCGAGTGGGGCAGCCAGCAAATTTATAGGGGGCCATGGCCACCCCTGGCCACCCCCTGGTGGCGCTGCAGAGTGGTGGGTGGGGGTTCCCGTATGAAAATATATAATACTTCTGTAGGTAAATGGCCAATAAATACCCAATAACTATTTCACAGAGTATATTACTATAGTGGTGCCACAGCCATGACTAAAATGTTCATTGATTTATTGACAGGTTTAATTTAAATGTTGGAATGTGTACTTTTTGTACATGTAGCAAGACTCCGGTGACTCTTAAAGTTTGAGAATGAAGTGACCGTTCAGGCTGGAGGTTTTTAACATCACATCTGACCTACAGAATACAGACACAAAGGTCAAAACTGTCTGTAGCAAAACTTCACGGTGACGAAACAAGATGAATTTCAAAGAGGAAACATTTTAGTGGGCTGAGTGAATTCAAACTGAGGACACTAGTTCCAAAGTGGGTGTTTTAGGGAAGCCAATGGTAAACTGTACTGTACAGTCTAAATACATTTAAGCATACCAAAATATATGCAACACTTACATCAACTAACTTTTTAATGTTGTGTTTTCAGATGCATTAAAATTGAAGAAATAAGCAAAAAAACATCAAAATCACCATATAAAAACCCAATTATATATGCATTAATGCCTAAGCTGGAACTGATGACAAATGACAAATGAAGCTTAGCAAAAGTTCAATCAGGGAGACTGTCTATCTGCACATACCAGCTGAATACATAAGTTGTTTCTCTCTAAGCCCACCTGCAATTCTGTTTTCATCCAGTCACAACCCCAAGCACAGCATAGAGCCAATCACCTAATAACAATATTACAGTTTAAAATATTCTCTCTCTCTGCTGTCATTCAGCTGTCATTTCAGCATTACAGCGATTGTTGTAATCTAGCAGTGAATAAGTGGCCTTAGTTATCAGTTAGGACTCGCATTCTCCAGCCTCAAACTCTCTTGTTCTCTCTCAGTTTCGTTAGCCGAATACTGCCGTCAGTATTTACCAAGATGCCCTACTTACTTGAAGAGACCTGAGACAACGCAACATTTATAAACCCAGGAATCTACGCTCCTCATCTCAGAAAGCAATCATTTTAGTCTGCGTTCTTCTTCCATGGACCGCTGCTCCTCCAGTCCCTACCACACCAGCTGCTCCAGCTGCTCCTGTCACTACGGCCGCCCCGCGACCATGCCGTCATGCCACTCCAGCCAAGCCAGCATCTTACGTCCTCCTACACTATGCGGTGAGATCAGTTCAAGCTTCGACTCAAGTCTTCAGGCTTAAACTGCCTTAGCTTCAGCGTTCATAGCTCACACCCATACATCTCAGCCGCGTTTTGTTTTCCAGCATACTGTAAGCGCACCAGAGACCTGTCCCCACTCTCCGGCCTCTGCCATCCCATTCCTGCACCTCTGCTAGATAAGCCTCACATCACAGCACCAAACGTTTCAAGCAATATTAAAGTTTTCAGTGGCAACGTTCCATGTTTCTCAGCCAATCTCATGTTTGCGGGGCTTCACAAGTAGTTAGTCTTTGTTTAATCTGTGGTAGTTTGATCCCTCTGCCTCAGTTGTCCTTTTCTATCAGCAGCACCTCAGCCTGAGGAAAATTGTCGACAGCGAGGGCAGAAGGTAGAGTTGGTTCAGCATGCCTATGCTACAATACCTAATAAATAAATAAATAAATAAATAATAATAATAATAATAATAAAATAATACAATTGGCCTTGTGATTCTTCTCCCCAAGCTTATTATTAATATGCTAGATATCATCTGGCCTCTTAAGTCCCAAATTTGCATGAACAATTATTTTCAGCCACAAAGCGCACATAATGGCGTGTACAGTGTAAATATAATACATATATTTAAAAAAATAAAAATAAAATAATTGCGACTCCATCTGTAGGTTATTTTGGGGGGGTTTCCAGGGCCGTGGATGCAGTAATGGGCTTACCTCGTTTTCCAGTTGGCTCTTCCCTGCCTCATATGAGATTACCCCCATTGCAGTTGCCGCAGACAGCACATGCCTGGTAAATGGTAATCACTGACTCTTATCCCGTTTAATTTTCAGACCTACCAGAGTCGCTGCCAGTCCAAATCCCATGTCTGTCCCTCTTCTCGAGGGGCTAGCTGCATTAGCTATGGAACTCCTCCTGCACCTCATTTCTGCATTCCCCGCATTAAGGCCTCTCCCTGTATTCCCCGCATAATGCGCCATCCCTTCAATTCTCCAGCATCACTGCTGCATCCCCACATTTCCCGCATCCCTACTACATTCCCACATTATGGCCTTCTTCCCGCAATTCATTTTCCTCTGCATCATCATCATGTTTTAGGCTGCTCATCAGGTACAGTACACCTTGCTTTTGGGGGCGGTGGTTCCTCTGTGCAGCAAAGGTACAGGCCACGCCTTACTGCTCTCTGTTGCAATCTTCTTCCTGTGCTCAAGTCTATTATTCTGTGGACAATCAATTTATTCCTCTTCATTTCTCCTCTTTGTCACACTCTTTCGTTCTCCTTTTACACTGTCCCGATTGAAATGATACTTCAGTCAGGAAGACTATGCCATTCCATTATTGCTAAGCTTTCCCTACTCACTCCTATATTCATTCAATCACCACCTTTCACCTTGAGCATCACTTGTACACATCATGTAGCATTCCCCACTCTCATGACCTTTGACCACTTCTTTTGACCACCAATTTTCACTAGCCCCTTAATCCCTAATAGCTCGCCTTACTCCCCAGCATTGCTACCTCTCTTTCCTCTTTACCATACCATGGTAACTACTTTATATGTGCGGATCTGTATTTTTGCTCCTTCCCCCATTTAGCGCCACGTGTCAGGTATGGTTTACCTTTATTTTGGGGGGGTAGTTTCCTATATGTCAGAAGCACCACTTAAATTTGAATGCTTCCCATGGTGATCTACTTCCTGCCGGGGTCTAAATGCCAAATTTCTCCTGTGCACAACAAAATTCCATTCTACTCCAGATTTGTGCATGCTTTTGTTTTAAGTCTTTCCTGATTGAACTTCCCACAGTTGCTGGTTGTTGGTTAGTGACTGTCAGAGCAAGTGGAGCGATGGAAACACTAAGAGTGTAAATTGAGCTCAAAGAACTGCTGATCTGGACCTTCAAGGGATGAAATAAAAACAAAATCAGAAATAAAAACAGAAAAAGTCCATGATGTCAAATTTCATTATTTGTCCTTATAAGGCAAGGTAAACCAATTTTACAATTTTACCAAACAATTTTCTAAACAGAACGAAAAATATATATTTAACATTTTAAATATGCATACATAATTTATTTATTTACATACAACTACTGGGGTTTGTGTGTTCATTTGTTTTTTGGACTGAGAATAGGCTTATATTGTTACTAATGATAGTAGCTGATATAGAGTGAGGGGTGTGTTGCCAAATCAGCCAGGGCTGAAATCTTAAGAACCATAATTTTAAATGTAGTGTTGCTGTAGTGTTTTCTGGGCAGAGTAGGACAGCCTCTATGACTTTTTTGAACTATGAATACAACAACAGTCTATAGAAACCAAAGATGGTAATTTATCACACACGTGATACTTTTCACCATCTTCGTATTTCTTTATCATTGTGTAATCTGATCGAGAAGATATGTTCTAAATAAATTACCAGTACTTTGAAGCATTCACCTCTGATATTCAGTGAGGAAACTAAAAAATGTAAGAATTTAAGTGAGGAAAATATAAAGAATTCTAAACAGAGTTTGGTGGGTTTGTTACAGTGACAGCACTTCCAGCTCCAGAAGCCAAAGATCATGAGGAATATACATTGTTAGGTCATGTTCCAGTTAGATGAGTGATTGATTAGCTTTGTTTTTTGTACATGAAAAACATGCTTGAACTTGGAGCCTAACAGAATTAATTACCACTTGTGGCTGCAGAGGCCTCTGTTCAGAAAAAGTTACATTGTATTGCTTTAAACTGAATATGTTATGCTCAGTATAATAAATTCAGTTTAAATCAGTTTTGTCTGCCTCTTCATTATTTTTGACAACACATTCAACAATATATTCATCTTCATCAGGTAGACATAATGCATGCTCTGTCATGCATTTATGCATTTCTATCTTTAAGGTTAACAGATACTTACTTATAATATTTCTCAGAGAGAGACACGTCTGTGTCAATCACTGCTGTGAGTCAGTGTTTCATCTCTCAGCTCTGTCCTTGTGCTGTAACCTTGCGTCACACATGATCTCATTTGACATTTCAACCTGAATCCATTCCTCAGTTATATTCAGCCCTCGTGTCACAGGGTAATTACATCAAGCATTCATGAAGACCAAAGGTATGAGATATTAAAGAGATGATTTCTCAGTGAGTGACAGAGGTGATACACAGAGAACACAAAACCCACCCCACACACTCCTCTGTTCATAAAGTTAACAGAGTTATTCTCAGAATCAGGACAGGTCAAATAGCAGGTGGGACAAAAGTTTCCAACACCAACTGTGAGGCACAAGGACAATCCTTTCCTTTAGTGGAAAAGCTGGTAAACTAACTTTGAATGATATGAGACAGCTTCCAGGTGTTTATCAAGGTGAAATGAAAGGCTTTAGATAGTTCCTGTTACATCTCAGTCAACAACCTTCAATTTCACATGCTGTGTGTAATTACTCTTGAGAGGCAAGCAAGTCACATTATCTGCAATCCCTACACTCAGGAGAAGATAAA
Source organism: Lates japonicus (assembly GCA_033238685.1). Lineage (NCBI taxonomy): Eukaryota > Metazoa > Chordata > Actinopteri > Centropomidae > Lates > Lates japonicus. Next base: position 3,664,333 of record BRZM01000014.1, read on the forward strand.
TGACTGTCAGCAGTCGTTCTCATCTATTGCTACAGCCTAAATAATAGTGCAGCCCATTGAAGCTCTCTTATAAGCTGAATGAATGCTGCTGTAAATGGATGTAAATATCCTCTACGCTGTCACTTACACTACAGTTGTCATTAGAATGACCTTACTAAGGAAATATTTGCACACGGAATAGTTGTTGGCAGTGGTGCAGTGAAAGAAAGGAGCATATCTGTGATCATCCTTAGCTGCTACCTGCATCTATGGTACTTGAAGCTTTTAAGGTTTGCAATTTCCATCTCCATTTAAGCATCTGTCAAATGATTATACTGGGTAATTTCAAGCATGGTATCCTCACCTTTATGGTTTCTTCACATTCATTCATTTGGGGCAGCTGGGGACTGTAAATGGAACAACAATATTCAACCTTAAGGAAGTACCTATTTTTGCCCAAAGCACGATCTTTCCCCAAACAAACATAACCATACCATGACCATGAAGGTTCAGTATGTCTGCTACTAGTATGCTCTTATGGGATGTATCTGAGGGTAGAGATAAGGGACCTAGGCTGGAGGACTTGGAGGAGCTGTGTCGAGTGAATGTGGAAATAGGTAGGGATAGATAGATAGGGATCCAAAAATACATTGTTATTACTTTTAAAATATTATAATTGAACAATGCAAACATCTGCACAGTGCTGGAAACAAAGGTGATGAGAGCCATGGGAGTGAATGAAACAGTAAAACTATGGGCTGTAAAAACCAAAACAATATGTTGAAGGACACTGAGACACTCAACTATAGAGTTGGGCAAAAATTCCCTGTGGATTTGCACTGCCAGTGACCCCAAGTAGTTACTTATTAATATAAAAGTATTGTGCTACTTTCAAATGAGGGTCATGTTCACCACATTCACAAGAAGAGTCCATATGAACGTTTTCATGACCTCAGACCTTGGAGTTGTGGCAATGATGTTTTTACAGCTGAGGCCATGGAAGTTCATTTTTCTTTGGATGGTGAGTTAACATATTGTAATCTTAGTCACTGAGAGTCACCACAGCCTGGTTACTGCTGTGTATTCAAAGAGGAAAATTACACGTGATATTACAGCCCACATATAGGACCTTATCATTGCTAAATAATGTAAAATGCACATTGCAGTTTCACTCCTTAGTAAACATTATTGTGATGTCTTAGGGAAAATACATTTTAAAAATAGAGGAGCTTAATTACACCCACACCTGGACAGCTGCTGAGATAGGAAGTGGAAGTGCATTGTTGGTTTGGGTGACACAGATCTCCCCTGTTGGAATGATGGAAAGAGGCTTTTCACTATTGTCTGCACATTTCTGTAGTCCTTCGCAGCTTAAAGTTTACGCCCTTCATCATGACTCCTCATATTGAATGTGAAAATTTTGTTGTAAAATATTAACTTTGAAAAAGGACTGGGGTTAAAAAACAAAAAAATATATAATCTACTAAACTATGCCCAGGGAAATGAGCTAAACCTCCAACCATGCAGGAAGTGTAGTGTAAGTAATGGCACAGTAATTCACATTACTGTTCTGTTTTTAAAGCTGAAAATGGCAGAACATTAGCCAAATCAAGTTCCTCTTGCTCCCCGTGGATGTGAAAGAATAACATAACACAAGCTTAAATGATTGATTTTCAGCCAAACCCTGTGCAGGAATGTAACATGTTTACCAGTTTATTCAAATGAGACAGCTAAGTCTTACATTTTGAAATCCATTATGTTGTGGCCATTACATCTTATGAAAGCACTGTGTAAACACATTTTTTGCGAAAGCTCTTCCAAAGCACTAATCTTAGGATGGATAGAACATTATTCTACTGCAACAGCAAAATAACCACACTAATAATACTGATACAGTAGGTTCGTATCAGAAAAACATGAAATAGGAAAAAATTACACTGAAAGTCAACTGACATTTGATAAATAGCTGCATGTGACATTTGTGCCTCTGACACAGCGGCCTGACTCCTGATTATCAAAACCTAAAATGTAGACCCATCATGATCTGGATCTCGTTGGTAATGGCTGAAGCTGAAGAGATGGTGTTTCGGAGAAAGAGAAGTAATCTCAGCTAATAATGATCTGAGAAAAGAGGATCCCCTTCTTCTTGCAGGACACAGAGCATGGAGAAAAAAGTACTATCTAATCTCCATTCCTCTGCCAAAATGTGGTGTTAACAGAAGCTGTGGCTGAATCAGTGCATCTAATACAGACGAGAGAGAAGTAATTGCCACCACTGTCTGACCTATGGAGTCGTATTGATTTGAAAACCAGTGCTGCTTTTACCCTTACTGATATAGAAACCCTCATTTGTTAGAGAGTAATTGAATTCTTCCCTCTCAATGGAATTACTGTGATGAATTTAAATGACACTCAGTCTGTGTTTCAATCTATTGTGGAAGTTGTGATTCAGTCAAGATTGAAAAATGTTGTCTACAATAGTTAAGGCAATAGTGTATACAGGTGTTAGGACTGTGAACTGTAGCAGAAAATACTTTTTTTCAAAAGGATAAGTGAGGATCATTGACTCAGTATGGCTGATTCAGGTTTATTTTGGACAGTTTTTCAGGCAGCTTCAGGTTTCCTTTACTCATGAAAATGCATGGTGTATATCCTTTAGATTTAAAATGCAGTTCCTTTCTAATGAAACATTTGCAGTCATCTTTTAAACTTGTATTGTTTATATCAGTATTTACTTCTTCTTTTCCCTGTCTTTGTTGGTGCATTGAATGTGTTTACATGCACATTAGCATCTTGCTTTTGAGTCTCCAGGTTTTCTTCATATTGATGATGTGGCATTTACACAGAACATGACAAACCTGGTTATTCATATTCCTGTATACATTACTTTACCAGTATCCAGGCTCTGATCATTGGTGTGCAGCTGCATCTTGTTTTCTTTGACTGTGTTCTGTGGCAACAAGGGATGTTAGAAACCTGGATAAGATGTTCACATGTGATGCCACAGTATCCTGGTTTCTGTTGGAGTACTTCAGATAGTATATCCAGGTTTCTCAAAACAGTGATAAGATATTTACACATGCAAAATAAAACTAGGATATTCCAAAATTCCAATCATAACCAGGATACAAATGCACATATGAATGTACTCATTGATGTGTTTCTTGGTGCAGTACTGGTGCATATGTGTTTCTTCACTTCTTCTCTTCAAACTAAACAGGGACCCACTCAT